>CM034537.1:52633660-52898660 GCA_020002185.1 Paraescarpia echinospica
ATATTCGACGACGATGGCGTTCGTTCATAAACAATCGTGTGAGGGAGTCAAGAGCGAACTAGATCTCTTCACCGTGCCTCCGACTCAAACCAGTATCATCGATATTCACGTGGTGGAACATCAACCCATGTCGTCACTCGACTCGGGTGGTCCGATAGAATTCTTTATACCCGGTTCCGGAGACGATTACACGGATGTCGCCGCCACGATGCTACACATTCAAGCGAAGATAACCAAAGCCGACGGAAGCGACCTCGATGTCGCCGACCCCATCGGTCCAGTCAATAACTGGCTCCATTCCCTTTTCAGCCAGGTCGACGTCTACCTGAACGGAACGCTCGTCACCTCTTCGACCAACACGTACCCGTACCGCGCCTACATAGAGACGCTGCTGAGTTACGGCAACGACGCCAAGGAGTCGCAACTGACCAGTCAGCTGTGGTGCAAGGACACGAGTAATCGTATGGAATCCGTCGAAATAGCCGCCGGAGATATGAGCAACGTGGGGTTCGTCACCAGACGCGCCAGTACGGTTGGGAGTCACGTGGTCGACATGATAGGTCGTATCCACGCGGACTTCTTCCTCCAGGATAAATTCCTCATCAGCGGCGTCGACATGAAGGTACGTATGGTACGCAGCAAGGACGCCTTCTCGCTCATGGCCGGTGGAGGCAACACCGCCTACAAGGTAAAGATCGTCAACGCTGCGCTCTTCGTCAAGAAGGTCACCCTCAATCCGGCCGTGCAGATGGCTCACATCAAAACACCCGAAAAAACACAGCCAAGTACCCGATGCGACCCGTCCACTGCAAGGTCTTCTCCATTCCCGCAGGTACCCGCTCGTACACACACGAGAATCTCTTTCTTGGCGCTCTTCCAAAACGTCTCGTGGTGTGCTGCATCGATAACGACGCCTTCAACGGATCCTTCGAAAAAAAACCGTTCAACGCCAAAAACAACCACATGAACTTCTTCGCCGTGTACGCGGACGGACGACAGATACCCACCAAACCTTTCCAACCCAGATTCGACAGCAACCTCTTCGTCAGGTCCTATCACAGCCTGTTCACCTCGACGGGTAAGGTGTGGCAGGACGAAGGAAACGGCTTGACTCTCAAGGACTTCCGTCACGGCTACACCTTCTTCGGCTTGGATCTCACTCCTGACGGATGCGACGACTGTTCCTTCCATCTGGTAGAAAAGAGCAACCTGCGCATGGAGCTTCATTTCTCTGAAGCACTGCTGACCACTGTGGACATCGTCGTCTACGCCGAGTTCGAGGCCGTCCTGGAGATCGACAAGAATCGTAACGTCATCTTCGATCATTGATGGAAACCCTGCGGATCGCCCGTCTACTCTTCCAGGATACACACATCAAGGACATCGTTCGTAAGGTCGTACCCAAAGACGTACTCCTCACCCAGACGATAGACGCTTATCCGGTCGCTTTCGTTTGCAACACGCACAACAGGTCGAAACCGGGAGAACATTGGATAGCACTGTACGTGGACGATAATGGTCAAGGCGAATACTTCTGTTCGTACGGCTTGCCACCACGACGTCGAATTCCGACGATTTATGGATAAACATTGTGTGGAATGGACTCATAATTCAAAGAGACTTCAGAGTCACGTATCTAACGTTTGCGGACAATACTGTGTTGCTTATCTCATGTTTCGTTGTCGTGGACTTCCTATGAAGGAATTCGTGAAAGGTTTCGGCACTGATTTGGTAGCAAACGATTGTCGTGTGTTCGACTGGCTTAAACTATTGAACTAAGATACACATGCGTTTCATTATCATCGTCATCATATGATTCGAGCCTATGGCGCGGTGGTCACACACCCGTAAGCTCACGACCTCTGCCGTGGTGTTCAGTCACCCGTAAGTCGTAATATCATCACGAGCCACTGGCGCGGTGGTCACACACCCGTAAGCTCACCCGTAAGTCGTGTCATCACACTTGTTGCGGTTTTTTACTCATTACGCTTGTATCTTTAGTCAATAAAATTCGTGTGCACACGTATACTTTGGTGTTTCGTTCGTTATTTCATACACGTGCATTCATACACATACACACGCGCACCCCTCCGTCACCGGAGGCACCACTCTAGATGACGGTTAGGTCCACTTCTTTCCGTTAGGGGAAGGTCACGTCAACATAAACACGGAAGCACCCGTCAGTTTACGTATTACTATTCTCAGGTCACGTGACAGGAAGTATTTCTCTCTCTGCTAGGGACGCTTAGGTCAACAAATGACGACAGAAAAAGAAAAAAAAAAAGAAAAAAAAAAAAAAACCTTAGGTCAGCTAAAAAATGCCCTTAGGTCAGCTAAAATAGACAAAACTGCACATACACCTGCTGAGTTACGTATTGAGTTCCACTACTACACTACTAATGTTCTATTCGAGTCGACACGACGCTTATGGTATGAATGCTCTTACCTAATTAATGGCGGTAGACATCTGGTCTTACGGCGAGTGTTACAATACATATCACTTCTCATCCAGTTGCTTTATCCGAATAGCTGATATTTTATTTAGTTCATTGCGTCATATATTAAACAAATAATCCAAATAAAACACATGCAAGTCCACAAAACGAAGTGTATTATGACAAAGACCAGACTTCCATTACTGTCATATACATCGGGCAATTCACTATTTCACTGAGGAATAAACTATAAATACTTCATGCCAAGAAAAGCTACTGGGTCACAAAACTATTGCAGTGAGGTTGCTGATAAACTGGGCGTTGAGTCGGGAAGAGATGTCGGTTGCGCGTCGACTTAGGATTGCGCTCTGCCGCTGAACATGTCGCACAGGATGCAGCAGCGCTCTGCGCCGGGGTTATAGGCGTAGACGCAGCACCGACACACATCGTCGGCGAGCGCGGCGAGTCTCTGCCGTCGCTCGGTCGCCTTGCACCGGTTGCAGCAGTAGGTGACAGCCATCTGCTGACAGCAGCTACACCAGTTGACGTTCAACCTCTCCGAATCTCGGAACGGGTCCTCCAGTCCAGTGCGCACCAGCTGTGCGTGGACCGCCGGTAGCACCGCCAGTATACCTGCAAGGAAGACGTGACGCTGTAGTAATGTCCATTCTGCACCAATTTGTCATGCCCGGAAGGCGATTGTGGGTTTCTTTTGTACAAATGAGGCAAACACGTTTTATCAGGTTTGATCGACTATGAGATTTATCAGGTTATTGACGTTAAAAATCAACAATTGCTATACTTTTAATGTGCATGTGTGGTGTGTGTGTGTGTGTGTGTGTGTGTGTGCGTGCGTGCGTGTGTGTGTGTGTGTGTGCGTGCGTGCGTGTGTGTGTAATACCAGTACATTTTAGTATAGAAAACGGATACAACATGTGGCCTTTTCGTCTATAGTTCATCTCTTGTCCATGACAATAGGCTGAAGAAGGCAATGGCATGGAGTTGACCAATACACTTATAATAGAATAGACAGCTTCAAAGAAAAACGTAAGAAACGTTCTGTGCAGTTAATAAATATACTAAATCATTTAAATGTATGTATACAGATGCTGGGACGATGTGATTAGACGTATCCCCCCTCCGCTGAGGCAAAAATGTTCCTCTTGGGGGAAGTAGTTCCGCTTGGAGGGAATCAGTTGTGATTGAAAACAAAACGGTAGCGTTATTTTTATGACAATATTCAACACTACCAACGCTACCCCTGCCCCCGACCACGAACAATCTCCAACAATACTCCCTTCGACCACGACAAATCTCCAACATCCCACTCGACCGTTAACAATCTTCAACAATACCCCTCCCCTCCGAGACTCGGGCTGAAATGTTAAATATACAATCCCAGGCCGACGAAAAACGCATCCCTGCAAAAATCTACCACGCTGCGTGCCTGGTCTATGTACTTGATTGAGTGCAAACATATTAGTTAAGGCACATTTACGCGAGATTTATAATTGGTGTGGGGACGACAAAGTTCACCTAGATTTAATAGTTGAAGAAAGGTCACTGTTGCGAGTTCATTTGCTGTCGGTAATAATAATCAACAATCCATATTTCAGTACCCGAAGTGCATGTATGTGCATGTCTGTTCGAGCCAATGCGTTGGCGTAAACCCTGTATATGTGTTGAGGGCTTACTGTGACAGTCCTTGACCGTCGACGGTGCACTCATAGTACCAACACGTCCAAATGAGTTCCGTCTCACGGTCGCCACTCCTATATGATACCGGAGGGTTTTATAATGGTAAGTTCTTATATAACTTATAGTATCCAGTCCTCAGGACTGCTCAAAGCGCTTTATACTTTTACACCCTGGCAGACCTGTTCAATCGAACACCATATCGATATTTTTCTGGGAAGAATTCAGCCACGCTGCAATTAATGCGCAAAAACTGTTCGTACACAAATATCCACCACTGTCTATAGCCATGTACTCATTAATACAGCTGAGTGAACTGAAGCAATGTAGAGTAAACGAACTTGCCCAAAGTTTTTGTTATATTGTAGGCCCAACGTTTTTGCACCTTGGCATGCAGAATTTGAATGAAATGAAAATTAAGTTATTGACATACGCCGATTCAATCACGTATCTATGCCCACGCGTCTCGACCGTGTCCAAGTGTCAAATCACCCGATTTGTGCGTGCTGGTCCAAGCGCGATTAGTTTTGTTGAGTAAAACTAGGATTCCATATGTACGGATACGGCGTGCGGATGCGGCATGCGGCAAAATAATGAATATAGTACCTGGTGGAAATTAACATAAGTAGTTCCAAACATGCATAGGCGGATGAGTTTTGTCGTGCGGATGCGGCTGCGGCAAATTGAATCGCTCCGTGTAGCGATTCGAGTCGTACCCGCACACGAATCGGATAAGAAATTCCCGGTAGTGACGTCACTACAGAGGTATTCCCCATTCCGCTTGCGTTTCCGTACTCGTTTCCGTACATATGGAATCGTAGCTTTAACATACAACAGTAAGCGTTGTTGTACTCTTCACTAACATAGTGTTACTATTTAAACTGAGCGACTTCGCTTGCTGCTATTCGGGATTAGCTATTGGAGACTGTGGAAGAACAGGATTCCCATGTTGTACATTCGTCTCGAAGTATGTGACGCTGTTTGTCAACAAGTATCACTGCTGTTGACGAGCATGCCATGACATGGTGTTGTGTACATAACCTAATACCATGTCAAAGAGTTTACTGGTTTCTCTGTACTGAGTCGTCATTAAACTACCACCTGTTTTTCTATACAAAGACGTGGTCACATAGGATGTGTGAACTGAGGTGTCAATTTCAGCATTGTGTTAAAGGTTGTCCGCGGAATGCTCACACCAGATTCGTCATCTCGCAGTCGTACATAACAGCTTCAATTGTCGTTACTTCAATTTGACGAGGCGAAAGCACACGCTGTGCCTATGCAACTTGAACAAAATAGCACATTAGAAAACTATTTATGTAACAATGACATGGAGTAGATGACATTCCGCCCAGACTATTATTGGAAATTGTAGATTAATTAGCGTACCGCTTGCAACAGTTTTCAATTCGTCATAGAAGAGGGAGTGGTTCCTTTAGAATGAAAAGAAGCAAACTTTATACCGTTATTTAAAAAAGGTTCGAGAAACAAGTCAGAGAACTATAGACCAGCGAGTTTAACATCAGTGATTTGCAAATTATTAGAAAGACTAAATAAAGATCACATGGTGGATTTTCTTGTTAAAATAACTTGATAAACCCATCTCAACATGGGTTTTTAAAAGCGAGGTCATGCTTAACAAATATGTTATGTTTTTGGGAAGATATCATTAAGTGGGTAGACGAGGGATCACCAGTAGATATCATATACTTAGATTTTCAAAAGGCTTTCGACAAAGTGCCACATCAAAGATTACTGCTTAAACTAAAGGCCCATGGCATAGGAAATGGTATAATTAAATGGATAGAAAAATGGCTGATTGACAGAAGACAAAGGGTAGTGGTTGATAGGAGGCTTCAAACTGGAAATGACTAGGAAATCATTGTAGACCAGGAGATTGAGAGGGGATCAGATAGAAGTGTTTAACATATTGAATGGTTATGAAAATATTGATAGAAATGTTGTTGTTGTTGCAGACCGATAGAGGTCTGGAATTTTTTAACCGTACCGTTCGGAATGTATTGGACAAGCACGGTATCCAACACTTCGCCACCTACAACGAGGAGACCAAGGCGAGCGTCGTGGAACGCTTCAATCGCACACTAAAGACGCGGATGTGGCGATACCTGACACACAAGGAAACATGGCGATACATCGATATCCTTCCGGATCTGGTGAGGACGTACAACGACACACCCCACCGCAGCATCGGGATGGCTCCGTCGCAGGTGGATGATACTAATCAGGAAGAGGTGTGGCAGACCTTGTACGGTGGTCATCACGGTAAGGGCGTGCCCAAGTACCACGTGGCGGATCGCGTACGTATCAGCAAGGTCAAGAGACGATTCGACAAAGGGTACATGCCGAATTGGACAGAGGAAATATTCACGATACGCGAGGTGCATCCGTCCGATCCGCCCGTCTATCGTCTGACGGACGATCTCGGAGAGATACTGAACGGCACCTTCTACGAACCGGAGTTGCAGAAGGTGACGATTCCGATCGATAAACTGTACCGCGTGGAATCGATAGTGCAGAGACGCAAGGTAGGGAGGCGAAGGGAGGTGTTGGTGAAATGGTTTGGATACCCTTCGAAATTCAACAGCTGGATCGATGCCAAGGGTCTCGTTGGACTATAAAAACGAGTCACCTGTTCGACGAGATGTCATTCATCCACACATGACGGACGAGACGACAACAGTTGTCGAAGAAGAAGAAGAAGAAGAAGTTGACGCACCGCCGCCACCACCACAGAGGACTCCGTGGCACATCTTCGGTACCGCGTGTCCCAAAGAGGAGATCGTTTTTGTGTGTCAGGTTATCGTCTTGTACAGTGTCATATTGATCAGTATCTATAACCTAGCCGTCGGTCACGAGAACCCGACTCTGTGGACGGCCCTTTTGAGTAGTTCGTTGGGTTACCTGCTACCCAGTCCGACGTTGCGACAACAACAACAAGATGACCGCCAGCAGTGATTTCTATCTGACGCTACCTAGCAACGCTTCCATGCACACCCATCCCGACAACACGTTGACCCACTACATCACGATGCTACCGCAACGTGTCAACTTGTCGAAGGATCAGTGGGAGTGTGGTCTGTCTGAGATAATCAGACCCATAGTTGGTACAACGTGAGAGAGAGTGACACGTGGTTCGGTATAGGACTAAGAAATGACGATGAAGATGACGCCCAGGAGATCAGTACGATGAAAACCAAGATCGAGAGTGGGTATTATCACGGACCGAACAATATCGTCAAAGCGATAAACAAAGGTCTAGGACGTGTGCTATCGGATAATGTCGTGCGCCTATCCTACAGCATCATCACGCACAAGATTACAGTGGTGATGGCATCGAACGTCATATTGACCGGTGATATGTTTAAGACCATTCTAGGCTTCAACGACACAATACTATTAGGAGATATGTCGAAGAAGAGGAATAAGGAAACGTTGATCGAAGCCGACTACGTGGTGGACATGACGCGGGGTTTCGAGTCGCTCTACGTCTACACGAGCGTTATTGAACCTCGAATCGTTGGCGACAGCCACGTTCCGCTGCTGCGTATAGTTCCGGTGAGAGGTAAACAAAGCGACACCGTGACGTTGACCTTCGAAAAGATACAGTACATACCCGTCCTGTGCAAAGACTTCGACACGATAGAGATTGATATAAGGGACGATACCGGTCGGCACGTGCCATTCGAACGTGGGAAACTGACGACGACACTTCATTTCCGACGACGACGAAGGGCACTGTTCTAGACGATGAATTACAACGACTACTACACTCGACAAGCGGGAGGCGCGCTTCCCTATTTTACAGGTGCCCGCTACCAACGAGGACACGGTCTAGGAATTCTATTCGGAGGTCTACTGCGTACCATCATGCCCCTCGTCAAGAGAGGTGCCGTGGCGTTGGGAAAGAGAGCGGTGTCGACCGGCGCGCGCATAGCCAACGACGTCCTGTCGGGGGAGAACATCAAAACGTCCGCCAAACGTCGCGTTACGACCGCCGGTAGGGAGATGTTGAGTCAACTCATGTCCCCTGCTGGTGTACAAGCGCGTAAGCCGAGGAATATAAGACGCGCGTACCCTACCAATCGAGTCAGTACAGGCGGAAGACGGACGACGATAAAGACACGCCGCAGACGCCGCCGCCAACGCCCCTCTCTCCAAAGGACACGCGAGCCCGACATATTCGACGACGATGGCGTTCGTTCATAAACAATCGTGTGAGGGAGTCAAGAGCGAACTAGATCTCTTCACCGTGCCTCCGACTCAAACCAGTATCATCGATATTCACGTGGTGGAACATCAACCCATGTCGTCACTCGACTCGGGTGGTCCGATAGAATTCTTTATACCCGGTTCCGGAGACGATTACACGGATGTCGCCGCCACGATGCTACACATTCAAGCGAAGATAACCAAAGCCGACGGAAGCGACCTCGATGTCGCCGACCCCATCGGTCCAGTCAATAACTGGCTCCATTCCCTTTTCAGCCAGGTCGACGTCTACCTGAACGGAACGCTCGTCACCTCTTCGACCAACACGTACCCGTACCGCGCCTACATAGAGACGCTGCTGAGTTACGGCAACGACGCCAAGGAGTCGCAACTGACCAGTCAGCTGTGGTGCAAGGACACGAGTAATCGTATGGAATCCGTCGAAATAGCCGCCGGAGATATGAGCAACGTGGGGTTCGTCACCAGACGCGCCAGTACGGTTGGGAGTCACGTGGTCGACATGATAGGTCGTATCCACGCGGACTTCTTCCTCCAGGATAAATTCCTCATCAACGGCGTCGACATGAAGGTACGTATGGTACGCAGCAAGGACGCCTTCTCGCTCATGGCCGGTGGAGGCAACACCGCCTACAAGGTAAAGATCGTCAACGCTGCGCTCTTCGTCAAGAAGGTCACCCTCAATCCGGCCGTGCAGATGGCTCACATCAAAACACTCGAAAAAAACACAGCCAAGTACCCGATGCGACCCGTCCACTGCAAGGTCTTCTCCATTCCCGCAGGTACCCGCTCGTACACACACGAGAATCTCTTTCTTGGCGCTCTTCCAAAACGTCTCGTGGTGTGCTGCATCGATAACGACGCCTTCAACGGATCCTTCGAAAAAAAACCGTTCAACGCCAAAAACAACCACATGAACTTCTTCGCCGTGTACGCGGACGGACGACAGATACCCACCAAACCTTTCCAACCCAGATTCGACAGCAACCTCTTCGTCAGGTCCTATCACAGCCTGTTCACCTCGACGGGTAAGGTGTGGCAGGACGAAGGAAACGGCTTGACTCTCAAGGACTTCCGTCACGGCTACACCTTCTTCGGCTTGGATCTCACTCCTGACGGATGCGACGACTGTTCCTTCCATCTGGTAGAAAAGAGCAACCTGCGCATGGAGCTTCATTTCTCTGAAGCACTGCTGACCACTGTGGACATCGTCGTCTACGCCGAGTTCGAGGCCGTCCTGGAGATCGACAAGAATCGTAACGTCATCTTCGATCATTGATGGAAACCCTGCGGATCGCCCGTCTACTCTTCCAGGATACACACACCAAGGACATCGTTCGTAAGGTCGTACCCAAAGACGTACTCCTCACCCAGACGATAGACGCTTATCCGGTCGCTTTCGTTTGCAACACGCACAACAGGTCGAAACCGGGAGAACATTGGATAGCACTGTACGTGGACGATAATGGTCAAGGCGAATACTTCTGTTCGTACGGCTTGCCACCACGACGTCGAATTCCGACGATTTATGGATAAACATTGTGTGGAATGGACTCATAATTCAAAGAGACTTCAGAGTCACGTATCTAACGTTTGCGGACAATACTGTGTTGCTTATCTCATGTTTCGTTGTCGTGGACTTCCTATGAAGGAATTCGTGAAAGGTTTCGGCACTGATTTGGTAGCAAACGATTGTCGTGTGTTCGACTGGCTTAAACTATTGAACTAAGATACACATGCGTTTCATTATCATCGTCATCATATGATTCGAGGCTATGGCGCGGTGGTCACACACCCGTAAGCTCACGACCTCTGCCGCGGTGTTCAGTCACCCGTAAGTCGTAATATCATCACGAGCCACTGGCGCGGTGGTCACACACCCGTAAGCTCACCCGTAAGTCGTGTCATCACACTTGTTGCGGTTTTTTACTCATTACGCTTGTATCTTTAGTCAATAAAATTCGTGTGCACACGTATACTTTGGTGTTTCGTTCGTTATTTCATACACGTGCATTCATACACATACACACGCGCACCCCTCCGTCACCGGAGGCACCACTCTAGATGACGGTTAGGTCCACTTCTTTCCGTTAGGGGAAGGTCACGTCAACATAAACACGGAAGCACCCGTCAGTTTACGTATTACTATTCTCAGGTCACGTGACAGGAAGTATTTCTCTCTCTGCTAGGGACGCTTAGGTCAACAAATGACGACAGAAAAAGAAAAAAAAAAAGAAAAAAAAAAAAAAACCTTAGGTCAGCTAAAAAATGCCCTTAGGTCAGCTAAAATAGACAAAACTGCACATACACCTGCTGAGTTACGTATTGAGTTCCACTACTACACTACTAATGTTCTATTCGAGTCGACACGACGCTTATGGTATGAATGCTCTTACCTAATTAATGGCGGTAGACATCTGGTCTTACGGCGAGTGTTACAATACATATCACTTCTCATCCAGTTGCTTTATCCGAATAGCTGATATTTTATTTAGTTCATTGCGTCATATATTAAACAAATAATCCAAATAAAACACATGCAAGTCCACAAAACGAAGTGTATTATGACAAAGACCAGACTTCCATTACTGTCATATACATCGGGCAATTCACTATTTCACTGAGGAATAAACTATAAATACTTCATGCCAAGAAAAGCTACTGGGTCACAAAACTATTGCAGTGAGGTTGCTGATAAACTGGGCGTTGAGTCGGGAAGAGATGTCGGTTGCGCGTCGACTTAGGATTGCGCTCTGCCGCTGAACATGTCGCACAGGATGCAGCAGCGCTCTGCGCCGGGGTTATAGGCGTAGACGCAGCACCGACACACATCGTCGGCGAGCGCGGCGAGTCTCTGCCGTCGCTCGGTCGCCTTGCACCGGTTGCAGCAGTAGGTGACAGCCATCTGCTGACAGCAGCTACACCAGTTGACGTTCAACCTCTCCGAATCTCGGAACGGGTCCTCCAGTCCAGTGCGCACCAGCTGTGCGTGGACCGCCGGTAGCACCGCCAGTATACCTGCAAGGAAGACGTGACGCTGTAGTAATGTCCATTCTGCACCAATTTGTCATGCCCGGAAGGCGATTGTGGGTTTCTTTTGTACAAATGAGGCAAACACGTTTTATCAGGTTTGATCGACTATGAGATTTATCAGGTTATTGACGTTAAAAATCAACAATTGCTATACTTTTAATGTGCATGTGTGGTGTGTGTGTGTGTGTGTGTGTGTGTGTGCGTGCGTGCGTGTGTGTGTGTGTGTGTGCGTGCGTGCGTGTGTGTGTAATACCAGTACATTTTAGTATAGAAAACGGATACAACATGTGGCCTTTTCGTCTATAGTTCATCTCTTGTCCATGACAATAGGCTGAAGAAGGCAATGGCATGGAGTTGACCAATACACTTATAATAGAATAGACAGCTTCAAAGAAAAACGTAAGAAACGTTCTGTGCAGTTAATAAATATACTAAATCATTTAAATGTATGTATACAGATGCTGGGACGATGTGATTAGACGTATCCCCCCTCCGCTGAGGCAAAAATGTTCCTCTTGGGGGAAGTAGTTCCGCTTGGAGGGAATCAGTTGTGATTGAAAACAAAACGGTAGCGTTATTTTTATGACAATATTCAACACTACCAACGCTACCCCTGCCCCCGACCACGAACAATCTCCAACAATACTCCCTTCGACCACGACAAATCTCCAACATCCCACTCGACCGTTAACAATCTTCAACAATACCCCTCCCCTCCGAGACTCGGGCTGAAATGTTAAATATACAATCCCAGGCCGACGAAAAACGCATCCCTGCAAAAATCTACCACGCTGCGTGCCTGGTCTATGTACTTGATTGAGTGCAAACATATTAGTTAAGGCACATTTACGCGAGATTTATAATTGGTGTGGGGACGACAAAGTTCACCTAGATTTAATAGTTGAAGAAAGGTCACTGTTGCGAGTTCATTTGCTGTCGGTAATAATAATCAACAATCCATATTTCAGTACCCGAAGTGCATGTATGTGCATGTCTGTTCGAGCCAATGCGTTGGCGTAAACCCTGTATATGTGTTGAGGGCTTACTGTGACAGTCCTTGACCGTCGACGGTGCACTCATAGTACCAACACGTCCAAATGAGTTCCGTCTCACGGTCGCCACTCCTATATGATACCGGAGGGTTTTATAATGGTAAGTTCTTATATAACTTATAGTATCCAGTCCTCAGGACTGCTCAAAGCGCTTTATACTTTTACACCCTGGCAGACCTGTTCAATCGAACACCATATCGATATTTTTCTGGGAAGAATTCAGCCACGCTGCAATTAATGCGCAAAAACTGTTCGTACACAAATATCCACCACTGTCTATAGCCATGTACTCATTAATACAGCTGAGTGAACTGAAGCAATGTAGAGTAAACGAACTTGCCCAAAGTTTTTGTTATATTGTAGGCCCAACGTTTTTGCACCTTGGCATGCAGAATTTGAATGAAATGAAAATTAAGTTATTGACATACGCCGATTCAATCACGTATCTATGCCCACGCGTCTCGACCGTGTCCAAGTGTCAAATCACCCGATTTGTGCGTGCTGGTCCAAGCGCGATTAGTTTTGTTGAGTAAAACTAGGATTCCATATGTACGGATACGGCGTGCGGATGCGGCATGCGGCAAAATAATGAATATAGTACCTGGTGGAAATTAACATAAGTAGTTCCAAACATGCATAGGCGGATGAGTTTTGTCGTGCGGATGCGGCTGCGGCAAATTGAATCGCTCCGTGTAGCGATTCGAGTCGTACCCGCACACGAATCGGATAAGAAATTCCCGGTAGTGACGTCACTACAGAGGTATTCCCCATTCCGCTTGCGTTTCCGTACTCGTTTCCGTACATATGGAATCGTAGCTTTAACATACAACAGTAAGCGTTGTTGTACTCTTCACTAACATAGTGTTACTATTTAAACTGAGCGACTTCGCTTGCTGCTATTCGGGATTAGCTATTGGAGACTGTGGAAGAACAGGATTCCCATGTTGTACATTCGTCTCGAAGTATGTGACGCTGTTTGTCAACAAGTATCACTGCTGTTGACGAGCATGCCATGACATGGTGTTGTGTACATAACCTAATACCATGTCAAAGAGTTTACTGGTTTCTCTGTACTGAGTCGTCATTAAACTACCACCTGTTTTTCTATACAAAGACGTGGTCACATAGGATGTGTGAACTGAGGTGTCAATTTCAGCATTGTGTTAAAGGTTGTCCGCGGAATGCTCACACCAGATTCGTCATCTCGCAGTCGTACATAACAGCTTCAATTGTCGTTACTTCAATTTGACGAGGCGAAAGCACACGCTGTGCCTATGCAACTTGAACAAAATAGCACATTAGAAAACTATTTATGTAACAATGACATGGAGTAGATGACATTCCGCCCAGACTATTATTGGAAATTGTAGATTAATTAGCGTACCGCTTGCAACAGTTTTCAATTCGTCATAGAAGAGGGAGTGGTTCCTTTAGAATGAAAAGAAGCAAACTTTATACCGTTATTTAAAAAAGGTTCGAGAAACAAGTCAGAGAACTATAGACCAGCGAGTTTAACATCAGTGATTTGCAAATTATTAGAAAGACTAAATAAAGATCACATGGTGGATTTTCTTGTTAAAATAACTTGATAAACCCATCTCAACATGGGTTTTTAAAAGCGAGGTCATGCTTAACAAATATGTTATGTTTTTGGGAAGATATCATTAAGTGGGTAGACGAGGGATCACCAGTAGATATCATATACTTAGATTTTCAAAAGGCTTTCGACAAAGTGCCACATCAAAGATTACTGCTTAAACTAAAGGCCCATGGCATAGGAAATGGTATAATTAAATGGATAGAAAAATGGCTGATTGACAGAAGACAAAGGGTAGTGGTTGATAGGAGGCTTCAAACTGGAAATGACTAGGAAATCATTGTAGACCAGGAGATTGAGAGGGGATCAGATAGAAGTGTTTAACATATTGAATGGTTATGAAAATATTGATAGAAATATTTTGTTCTCAGTTAAGATAGATAGAAGTACTAGAGGCAGTGTTGACTGAACTACTTTTATTTTGTACTTGAGTAAAGGTACAAGTAACTCACCTCAAAACTACTTAAGTAAAAGTACATTGACAAAAACCCTACTTGAGTAAAAAGTAAAAGTAACTTTCAAAAGTACTTGAAGTAAGAGTAAAAGTAAAAGACCAATTCAACGTTTCAATGTCAACATTACAGCAGGCACACAAAATGCGAGAATAAAATAACTACTTTAATCTGCACGAACCTTAACCCAATAATAGTCTCTGCAACAGGAAGTTATATAATTATAGTGGACGACTGTTGTTCATCTACTATCATCCCACTGGATCTCGCGAGATTTTGCCACTAAATACATGTATGACGTCGTATGACCTTACGAGAATATCGTGCCATCCAACCACACTTACAATAATAGCGTCTCTTTCGCTGGATAATAACCGCCGAACGATAGTCGTCGATAGCAGTGTTTATTCGCCACCATGTTTACTCTTACGACAATTGCAAATATTTCACTAAAACCAATTTGTTCAACAATTTGGTTGCACAGCATGAAATAAATAAGTGGTAGGAAGTTATAATAGGGATCTATTTCACACATATTTCTTCAGATTTTTTAATGAAAAAGGCGTTGTTTACAATAAGGGCTAATAAGTAAGTAAGTAAGTAAGTAAGTAAATGTTTATTTTTCCAACAAAAGATACATACAGTGTATATGATATATCAGAATGAGTATGTCAGAAAAAAGGGGTATACTGAAGAAACTCTTGTATTTGTATACCCCTAAGAATTATTTACATACAACACATGGAATATGGCAGATATTACATAATAGTACAATGTTGGTTATTATTGGCTATTACAATATAAATACACAAAAATAACACATTGATAGTAGTACTTATTTGACAATTAATAATTTATATTTTTAGTTGCGATATGCTCACTTATTGATAACAGTGTAGTGCAAATTAGAATTAAATATACTGCTTTTGACCAATGACCTGTTTTTAGTTATATTTCTCGATCATGTTCCTTTTTAATTTACAAACAAATGCATGAAATGTTGACACTATTGTAGTACTGGAAGGTAATTAATTCCAGCGTTTTGCACCATAGATTGCTAAACACTTTAGTTTAACGTTCGTTCGAACACATTGTCGGACATATTGATATTGAACTCGAGAAGAGTGTGAAGACGTTTGTTTAGTAAACAAACACTGCACATTGACAGGTACTAGTAAATTGTTATACACTTTATACATAATTGACAAGATCTTAAAATCTATTAAGTCTTGAAATCTTAGTACTCTACATCTATTAAATAACATATTGGTATGATGAAGCCTATCAACTCCATATATCAGTCTAATCACCCTCTTTTGTAAGATTGTAAAGCAAACTACATTGGTGATATATGTAGTTCCCCAAACTTCACAACAGTAACTCATTATTGGTAAGAAGAGTGAATAATATAAAGTAAGTAAACTTTTGTTTCCTAGGATATGACTTGCTCTATACATTACTCCAACTATTCTAGATAGCTTAGTCTTCACACTGTTTATATGATATTTCTAGGTAAGTTTTTCATCAATGTTTACTCCAAGGAATTTTTTCATGTTAACTCTATTAATTCTGTGATTGCAAAATTTTATATCTAAGTCAAAATATATCTTACGGTGACCAAAGATAATGTAGTTGGTTTTTGATATATTCAGAGACAATTTGTTAACGGAGAACCATGTATATAGTTTATCTAGTTCACAGTTAACAACATGTTTTAGTCTATGTACATCCGTGTCAGAATATAATATGTTGGTATCATCTGCAAACAGCACAAATTTAAGAAGTTCTGATACATTACATATGTCATTAATATATAAAATGAACAGTCTTGGGCCTAGCACAGACCCCTGTGGTACTCCGCATGACACATTTAGGAGATTAGATGAACATTCATCTATTTTGACAAATTGACTTCTGTTGCATAGATAACTTTCTACCCATTTCTCAGCCAGACCACAAACACCATAGCAATTTTGTTTTTTTATTAGTATAGAATGATTTACGGTATCAAATGCTTTCTTTAAGTAAACAAAAACGCCAAGTGTGTATTTTTTTTCTTCTAATGATGTACTAATTTCTTCGACCAGGTCAATCAATGCATGTGAGGTGGACATTGAGGATCGGAAGCCGTATTGACTGTTGGATAAGATATAATTTTTATCAATGAATTCTTCGAGTCTTTTATTATAGAGTTTTTCAAGTATTTTGGAAAGTTGACACAACAAGGATATTGGTCTGTAGGTGTTAAATTCTGTTTTTGAACCATTTTTAAATATAGGTATGACTTTGGCTACTTTCATTCTAGAAGGAAAAAC
Organism: Paraescarpia echinospica; assembly: GCA_020002185.1. NCBI lineage: Eukaryota > Metazoa > Annelida > Polychaeta > Sabellida > Siboglinidae > Paraescarpia > Paraescarpia echinospica. The sequence goes on from CM034537.1 coordinate 52,650,488, forward strand.
TCAATTTTCAAACGACATGTTAAATATTGCTGTTAATGGCATAATAATTGATTGCATAACTTTCTTTATGATATTCATACTTATATCATTACTGTCTGTTGAAGTTTTGTTTTTACATGCACCAATGATCCTACTGACTTCTTCTTCACTTACTGGATTTAAGAACATGCTGTTTTTATTTTTGTTTTGAAGATAGTCATGAAATGAGGCACCGTTTATCGGTGGATCTATTTTAGCAGCTAGTTCTTTGCCAATGTTTGAAAAGAAGATGTTAAATCCAACTGCTAAGTCTTTCTTGTTGGTAATTTTTCTACCCTCCATTACAAAATATTCAGGATAAGAAGATTCATTTTGCTGTTTATTAATAAGCGTATTTAAGATGTTCCAAGTTTCTTTACTGTTTTGTTTTTGGTCATCCAATAGTTTTCTATAGTATTCTTTTTCTGCATTTCTTAGTATTGTAGTTAGTTTATTTTTATAAGTTTTGTAACAATGTTCCATTTCTTGTGATCTATTTTAAAGAAATTTTCTATACAAGTGGTTTTTCTTGTGACAAGCATTTTTCAATCCAGTTGTGAACCATGGCTTATCACTGATTACATGTTGTTTGGTTATTTTTCTGACTGGACAATGTTTATCATATTTTTCCATAAATGTGTCATCTTTTGTGCTAAATACATTTTCCCATGTTTTACTTCTTAAATCTACTATAAAAGAATTTGTGTTTTCATTTTTATGATTTCGTACTTTTTTGTGCATTTCTGTTTTCCTTTTAATTATGTCATATTCACATAGTGTAAATATTGGAAAATGGTCAGTTATGTCGCTGATTAAAATACCATTTGAAGTTCGCTTGTTTATGGCATTTGTAAAAATGTTGTCAATCAGAGTGGTCGAGTCTCGAATAATTCTTGTTGGCTTAGTGATAAGAGGATACAGACCTAAGCTATACATGGTGTCAATAAAATGTTTTGTACCTAAATGGTTGTCATGTTTTAGGATGTCTACATTAAAATCTCCACATAGAAACAGTGTCTTGTTGGTGTGTGTGTTTCCAAAGATGTTTGTGATGTTTTCACAGAAGATGTCTATGTTAGATCCTGGTTTGCGGTAGATACAACCTACTGTTATATTTTTTTGGTTTTCTATTATCAATTCCACTGTGATACATTCAAGGATATCATTTATTGATAAAGATTTACTTTCAATTTGAGTGCAGTTAATACTGTTATGTACGTAAATAGCAACACCATCTCCTCTAACATTTTCTCTACACACATGAAAAGACTTATACATAGGTAGGTTATAGTGTTGCATTGCTTTAGGATCATTCCAAGTTTCCGAGATGGCAATTACATCAAATACTATATCAGAAGCATGAATGTAGCTCTCATTTTGTTTGAAATTTGCATTTAGACTTCTTGCATTGAAGTGAATTAATTTAAAACGTTGTTTATCATTAGTATTATTGGAGATACCTCTCCATCGTGGAGTTGAATAATATTTACAAGGTGAGTTATCATTAAAAAAGTTATTATTGGGATCAATTATTGGACCAAGCTCATGTGCATTGACTTCTTGGAGTTGAAATACATTTAGATTAAACATCATGTCCTAATAAATCAACATCATCTGTCAGGCTAAGATCATGTTGTAGTGTATTCTTACCATTATTGGCATCATATACTAGATTTATATCCACATCATATGTTGGATTTATATCCCTGTTATTGTTGTCAGTCATTGTTTATAGTTTGTTGAAGTCAGCTTGTCCACGGATTTGAATTGGAGAGGATGTTTCTGTTTTCTTGACGTAGATGATGCTGTTGGTTGTCCATGTGCTGTGGATTTTCTTGTCTCTGCGGAGTGTGCGGGCGTGGTGGAAGAGTTCATTGTTCAGGCGTGAGAGATGGTCATTTAGATACACGTTCGTTCCTTTCGGTGACTTTCTGTTTTGCATGACTTCTGTTCGTTTCTCGGTGGTCAGGAACTGGACGATAATGGGGGTTGTTCCGTCTCGGCGTTGGGGCAGGTCGTGTATCGCTGTGATTTCCACCTCCGGAATGTCGACATGTAACTTGTCATGAGCGAACGTAATGAACTTCTGTTTCATTGTTGCAGTCTCTCCAGTCGATTGTTCGGCTGGGGTGGTCGTTCTGGTGTTTGGTCGAGATGCGGCAGTGTGGGCGAAAGAGTGGAGATTTAGACCGGTCACTATGACGTTCTTTTTCTTCGAGTGCTGCTCGAGGTTGTTCACGGCCGTTTCTAGGGTTTCTACGCGAGTGCTCAGTTGACTTATCTGTTCATCTTTTGCTTTCAGCATCTGCATGAGGTCGGCCAGTTGTCTTTCATATTTTGCTGTGGTCGTTTTCATATCGTCAAAGGTTTTACATAAGTGTTTAAGTGATTGTTTAATTTCGGAAATATCAGAGTCGATGTGTTTCGGCGCCATCTTGATTTATAATCCCATCTTGATTTATAATAAGGGGACCATAGTCGTCATGCCCAGTAAAAGGTAGTATAGTACAGATAATAGCAGTATAGTTACAAACATGGACACTTGTTTATCCGGGCTAACCTCAATTTCGTCGATATTGAACTACACTTTCGCCTAAATTTGAAAGCTCAGTGCGTTAGATCCCCCATTCAACGTCATCCCAGGCATATTTGTGTTACGAAAATATTGCATCTTAGCGAACTTTTGAGGCCAAGAGAGCGACCCAGTTTGTACCAGTCTGCGCCGCTGCGGCTGTGCATCACCGCAGCGAGCGATATAGCAGCGTATGTTAATGGAAACCGGGTCACTCTTTGGACCTTAAAAGTGCAGTAAGACGCAATATTTTCGTAACATAAGTATGCCTGGTATGATAATGAATGGTGTTAGTAGCATTAGTAATGAGGTATCCAATTTACGCAAAACTGAAGTTATAAAGACAAAATCTAGCTGGGCCCGGATAAACAGCGAAATAAAAATCATTCCAAACGACTTCCCGCTCTATTATTTATAGATGTCAGCGTTGATGCGCTATCCCAAAGCGAGGTTTGTATGCAAATACGATTGCGACCTATCCTGTGAATCGGCGATAGGATCCCCCCGGCGACTAGACATAGTGGAGCGGCATAGTCTAGAATAACATAACGATTGTGCAATATGTTATAAAAGTATGACACTTGGTGAATATGTAGACTAATATGTGTGGAACATTTTCTGATATTGGGCCATCTTAAATTATACTCGTGTAGGCCGCCATTTTGAAATTCTAAATGGCTGACATATAATTCAGTTAAATACCATAACGGTTGTGTAATAGGTGATAACAACATGAAACTTTGTGAATATGTAGACTAATATGCATGGATAATTTTCAGATATTGGGCCATCTGAAATTATTCTCGTGTAGGCCGCCATTTTGAAATTATAAATGGCTGACATATAATTCAGTTAAATATCATAACGATTGTGTAATAGGTGTTAACAACATGAAACTTTGTGAATATGTAGACTAATATGCATGGATCATTTTCAGATATTGGGACATCTGAAATTATACCCGTATAGGCCGCCATTCTGAAATTCAAAATGGCTGACATATAATGACATTTAATTTTTGTAAATAAATTACTCTTATTAGTTATGTAATGTATATTACATAAAACGTAAACAACCAGTATGGCAAACTGTTGTTGATTAGGAACAGCACGCCATTTTAATTGTTGGAAGTGACAATTGGTACAGGCAGACATTGCATCAGCCGGTACTGCTGATTCCTTCTTGCATGCATCACACGTTACATACACAAGACGAGCCTACCAAATCACTGCAGCCGCTTTGTACATTCTTCAACATCGTGCCTATGACTACTACAAACACACAAATAGAGACAATGAGATGTCTTTGTTGCGATTTGAAGACTGGTGTGATGAACAAAGACAGAACAATCCTCATTTTCAATACTGGGCAACAGTGATGGATCTGGAATTGTGCATTCTTGCTTACGTGCGTTCTCTGCGAGAGGCCAACTTCTCCGTGTATCTAGATGCTCTGACCAAACTTGTCCCATGGTTCGACGCTTTAGACAGAACCAACTATGCCCGCTGGATCCCAGTCCATCTGGGAGATATGGCCGAGCTGCCGACAAAGCACCCACAAGTTGCCGCAGAATTCAACGCTAGGCACTTTACTGTGCAGAGGATTTAGCGCGTGTTCTCAAGTTTTCCGATTGACTAAGCCCACAAACACAATGATGCGTCCATCAAGGGAGATGGCGGAGCAGTTGGTTTGACAAACAACCCAGGGGCCCTTCATCGATGGATGGTTGCAGGTCCAGAAGTCTCAAGAATCATAGCAGAGTTTGAAGAATCCTGTCAACACTGGGGGAAACGAGTGGAGCCATGTCACCATGACCAAACGCCGAGTGTACGGAAAGCATTTGCGAAAGATTTTCGCTCACTCGTTAGCGTGATCGAGGAGCATACCAATCCGTTTGCAGAGGAAAGCAAGGACTTGCTTGTCCCTGACACAAGGGAGATCGCAGATCGGGCTGTAGTTGAGACGGCCTATAATCTGGAGAAGATTGGTAAAGACCAAGTAAGAAATTCGATGTCTTCACGAAAATATGCCTCATCGACAGGACCAATTAAGTCACTATATGATGCTAAGCGTCGCAACAGGCTACTGTTGTTTAGCATCTCCACATCCAATGTCGCGACTAAAGGGAAACAACAGCGCACCTCGATGAAGAGAGATGTACAACTGTTCTCAATGTTGTACATTAGTTGTCAGACGAGGGATGGCAATTTAGAATAATTCTTTCGGCTCGAGAATCAAGCATGTCCTCCTGCTCTGTCTGATGCGGGACGACTACGCCTCGGCACCAAGAGTGACCTTCTGACATGCCTAGAAGAACTGTCTGCGCCACAGTGTGAGCCACCTGCTGCTACCGCTGTTGTTCTTGGTGGAGCAGCAATCGTCCAGATATTGAAGACAGGCACAGCAGGTTTTCATCCCATATGTCACTGCCCAACTTCGAAATGCATCACCCTTGGATCTGGTGTGGGACAGTTACATAGCGGATTCTCTGAAAGGACTAACCAGAGTAAAACGTGGCCAGGGGGCGTGTAGACGCGTTATGGGTGCAGCACCCATACCGGGAAACTGGAATAACTTCCTACGTGTCGACAGTAACAAGACTAAGCAGTTTAGCTTCCTCTCGAAGGTACTCATCCAGTTATTTGATGAGGATGGAAAGCAGCTTGTGATCACAGATGGAGAGCAGATACTCTCTTCGCCTCCATTGAATGAAATCAACTCGCTCGCCCCATGTACACATGAAGAGGCAGACATCCGTATGTTTTTGCCTGTGGCACATGCAGCACAATATGGTCATCATCACCTTATCATATGCACAGTCGACACTGATGGTGTGGTATTGTCCGTAATGATTGCGCAGACTCTAGCAATGAGGAATTATGGCTGGCATTCGGAATAGGGCGAAATTTTCGTTATTTACCGGTCCATCAATTATCTGTCATCCACGTACCAGATAAATCGCCCGCTCTTCCAATGTTCCACTCACTAACAGGGTGTGACACTGTATCATCCTTTGCTGGACTTGGACAGATTACAGCATTGGCAACCTGGACCTCGCTACCAGAGCTACCGATGCACTACTTAGTTTGGCCTGTGCGCTAAGTGACATCCCAGTGGAAAGTATGCGTGTTATCGAAAGGTTTGTAATAGTTCTCTCTGACCGAACAAACATTTTCACTGATGTGAACAAAGCCAGAAAGAAGTTGTTCGCGAAAACCAATTCGGTGCAAAGAATTCCACCAAAGTAAGTTGCACCGAAGCAACATGTGAAGAAGGCTGTCTATCAAGGTGGTCATATCTGGAGACAGGCAATGCTACCAACTCCTTTGCACTCTTCCCCCACTAGTTGGGCCTGGATCAAGACGGACAGTGGTATGTATGAGCCTTACTGGACAAACCTTCCCGAACCGTCACAAATCTGCTATGAACTGGTTTCGTTCGGCCGCAAGAAAGGGTGTCATAAGCGCTGCAAGTGTCACAAAGCTAATAGTCGATGCACAGTGTTCCGGTCAGTAACAATGTAAGAGTATTTGTGTTCATACATTCAACAACTGAAATGTATAATACGACGTTACTGTTTAAGCCGTTTTTCAGTATTAAGTATAATTAATAATGACATAGTGACAGAATAGCACACGTTTTGTTTTATATGTCTTTGAGTGCCATGGCCATTAACAGGTAATACTTGTTTGGTGTTCTGAGTAGATCACTTTCGGCATAGTTGATCACAGTGGGTCATACAAAAGTGAAAGTAAAATAAAATAGAAAACGTTAATAACAATTCAGTTTTTTATGTTCTAAAACTTGATATAATGGCACTACATGTTTTAATTCATAAAAAGTGTAAATAAGTTAAGAATTCATAGCAATTTATGAACCCTGTCTATATGTCATGATCTCGTAGGTAGGCTCTACCTCCAATTTCAAGCAAAAATGGGCTCTGTAATTCAAATGAATGCGCATGCGCACAGGGGTATAATTTTGAGTGGCCCAATATCTGAAAACGACCGTCATATATTAGTCTATATATTGGCCGAGTTTGGTGCTTTTATCACAAAACGCACAATTGGTTTGTTATGCCGCCCCACTAACATAGAAATATTGTAACGAAAATATTTAGCGAAGTAAACGAAAGTAACGAAATAAAAAGTATTGTTACTTTAGAAGTATTTGTACTTCGTTACATGCCACTACTGACTAGATGAAATGAAGTTACATTACCAACGGAGCAGAGTAGATTAGATATAAGAAAGTTCTCATTTTCACAAAGGACTGTAAATGAATGGAACAGATTATCTGCTGATTGTGTGAGTTCTAGTAGCGAGAATATGTTTAAACATTAAATCGACACATATCTCAGAAGGGCGGGATACACATAGATAAAAGGGTTGGACTCTCGATAAGCCAAACGCTTCCTAGTCCACCTGGCATCTAGAGTTAATTCTCTGTGTGGCAATCTTGTAAAAAAATATAAAACTGGTTAAATCTTGTTAAGTCATTACCACGCCTTCGTAGATTCTTTCATAAGTTCGTGAACTCGACCTCATTGGCAGGAAGTGATACTATCTTAGCTGTAGTGATCGGTGAAAACAAGACCATCCGGTGCGGCAGTCTCACGCTACACCACAGCCTCGTGCTTCGTCGTGTGGGAGGCACAATTTGATCAGTGTTTCTCATTTGGACGTTTTGATTTTGAAGTGTTCGATAAGAAATTCCTTAACCTACTAAATCGCATGCTGCGTGATACACATCAACTGATATACGGGATTTGTTGCAGATAATCCATGTCGCTTGCAGCAGACTGATTTAGCTAGTAATTTGCTGCCTTTGTCAACAAGGCATCAAAGATAAGATCAGGACACTGAACGTATCTACCTTCTTTCCAACAACTAAGCTGACTCTTGAACTGAGAGATCGTAGTTATGAAAGCCGTCTTGCCGCATTGAGTTGATTAGCTGACAATAATATTGCCTGGGGTGTCTTACCGGGTATTGTCACCATCGCATTTTCTGTCGGGTTTCGGATGCATTCATTGATATTTCGCTGGATCTCATATTAGAAGTGCCAATATTCAGACATATCGGTCTCCGGGAGTACAGGACGTTTACATACTTGCAACAAAGTTATCTGTCTCAAACTAAAACGAGGCAATCAGGTTTTTGAGACATATTTTGATAGCGAAACCAGATCACGTGACTACAGTGAGCCATATTGGTGACAATATTTCTTTTTTCGGTCAAAGTTGTAAGCAACTGTTCACACTAATCACCACATGAAAGTTATCGAACTGTCCGTGGTTTTTATATATTCAATGCGTTGGGTCTTGTCGTACAGTGATGATTTTGAACATTGTTTTCGTGCGATTGATAAAATAGAGGTTTTAATTAATAATATCGATACCTTGCAGAAATATTTCTAAAATGTTTGGTGAAAACTGTATTTTATGTGTTTTATGATTATGATATACGATTATACTTACTATACAGCCTAGTTAAACAAGTGACCTGTAGACCAACTCAGTTGCAGCCTGCGCATTAGCATTAATGAAATAATATATTCTGCGCCCACATCCCCAGAAGCCAAAGCAGGAAGTGTACCAAAAGAAAACGTTATTCAATATGAATATCTGTAAACAGTTGTAATGCAGGATGGATACACCAGTGAGTTAACAGTTAATATGAATGGAGAAAATTACAAAGAATCGGCGTGGCAACTAAAAACCCTTATACCAATGTTGGTAGTAATTATAGAAACAAATAGTAAATCAGAACTAGATGGCCGAAGCTGAAGTAGGCTTGCTTATGGAGTAAGCATTGTATGTAAAACTGTCTATTGCTTAGATGAAACTACACATGCACCGAGTTCGTCTCTGCAGCCCGGAAGACAATATTGTTTTAATTCGCATTTTGCATGGGGTTCTAGATTTATTGACATTGAAATCCAATAAAATACAAATTACCAAAACAAATAAAAGAGGGTTCCTTAATAAAAACACCAAATTAAAAGTTTGAAATTTTGTTTACAAAGCAATCTTTGATCATATATATAAAGCATAAATATATAATGATATGAACTACACGCACACTCGCCCACATCTACCAACCTACACCCACATAGACACACACAAACACATACACAGACACAGACAGACAGACAGACAGACAGACAGACAGACAGACAGACAGACAGACACACACACACACAGAGACACACACACAGAGACACACACACACACACACACACACACACTCACACACACACACACGCTCACTCACTATCACACACACGCGCACACGCACACGCACGCACACACTCACACACAATTGCCGCTCACCATTAATAAGAACTCCCGATGAAAAAAATTACTTGGAAATTGGGTCTGATTCTTTTATGTACTTTGGATGTGCGTGTGGTTTTGTTTTATTATGTAAGTTTAATTTGAAACTCGCATTAGTCTCGCTTTAATTCAACTATTCTGTGATCACGAGTATAAAAACCGTAACACAGGTGTTACATCACATCACACGCATCACTTACCGGCCACTGCCATGAGACACGAGATGACCAACGGCGTCGGACAGCGGACGCAACTAGACAAATTGAAAGACATTAATCAGCGTCACTTAATGTCTACTTAATAGGTTACATGAAGATTTACGGGGAACGCTTTGCCTGCTATTTTTTTAGAGAAGCGCAGCGGTTTACGGAATTTCCGATAATAACTGCCGAATAGAGGTCACATTATCTCTCTATGTCCCTCCACAGGGAGGACATTGGTACACTGATTCATGATATTGTTTTATTTGTAGTGTCATATCAATCATTTATTATTATTTTTATTTATTATATTTATTTATATTTAATTAACTAATGTATTTTATTTATAATTTTATTGTTGTGAATTGTATATTTTATCAAAAGTTGTGTAAATGTTGATGTAAGAATGTAGTGTGAAGTGGCCCATTGAAAATCCCCATATAACACGTGACATGGTCACCATAATTAAATAAAACGTTTACTACTACTACAGGGTGTTTCGACAGTTGGCGTTTTCTTTTCTAGTTGCAACTTGTTTGTCATGAACAATTACACGAATAGGCTGTTACAATAAACACAGATTATGGTAGTTGGAATCTATGTATTTAAGAACTATTGTGATGTGCATTCATTAATCTGGAAATGTTGCTATTATATATAGCTGATTCGATCCATGGCTTAAAGTATGCAGCGGTAGTTACACAATCCGTTTTTACAATGCCAGTTGGCAGGGACAAGGTACGTTGCAAAATAAGAATTCAGACGTGCAAGATACACAGCAAGAACGTTAGTATGTTGAAGTATACAAACAATACTGCACTGTCAACCACACCAGCAGAGGAAAGGTTGTAGTTAACATTGCGAAACGCACATAAATGGAAAATAACATAATACATTGAATAATCGTTGAAAAACAGGATGATCTGGATGATTATAAATTAGCACTAGTTCTCAGAAGATAAAATGGAGGTGAATATGACACCGACCCAACACAACAACATTAAGCAGTACCAGAGATCATTGACTTGGAACTGAAGAGAACAAGAAGACACATCATATAGAGAGAGGGGGGAGAGGGGGAACAGCGAGAGAGAGAGAGAGAGAGGGGGGGGGAGAGCGAGCGAGAGAGAGAGAGAGAGAGAGAGAGAGAGAGAGAGAGGGAGAGAGAAAGAGAGCCAGACAGACTGACAGTCTGACAGACAGAAAGACAGATAGACAGACAGAAAGACAGATAGACAGACAGATAGACAGACAGAGTCACAGACTCAGACCGAGACAGAGAAGATGGGTTGCATTACACATGGAAGGATCTGGAACAAATGGCTTCAAATAACCAATCTTGGAGGACCTTGGCCATGGTCCATGATCGTAGCGGGCAAACAAGGCTACATAAGTACATAGTTCTTCGCAACAAATATATGGCGTGAACCTGAACTGGGAGTTGCATGTGCATATATTGAGGAAGAATATTATACATATATAAGCCTTACGGCCACGAATAATGAAAAAAGTATGTAGTAGACATCGATGTGATAGCAATGATTGGTCAGTTGCCCAGTCACTAGTGACTAACTCGGAAGAGCGTGTGTATATTACATTAAGTAATTCTATACTAATAACGAATAGCAATTACCAAACGATGCCAATCTACGCCTTCGCGCGAAATGTCTACAACTCGCATTAACATCATTTGCGGTGACCAGAAGACAATAATACTATGTTGCCTTATAGACGTTTTGTCGTTTTGTAATAAGTTCACATCATTCATCTTCGAAGACACAACAGAGGACTATTGTTTTGAATGTATTTTGAAACTATTCTACAGTATTTTCAACTTAGGTTCAGAACATTCAGTGTCCAAATTCAAAACCGATCGTTTGTATAATAGTAAGATCTCTATTGTTTTGATCATAATTTATAATCATATAATTACGTTTCATTATACATACATACATGCATACATACATACGTACGTGCGTGCGTGCGTGCGTGCGTGCGTGCGTGCATGCATACATACATATATACATACATACATACATACATACATACATGCATACATGCATGCATGCATGCATACATACACACATACATACATACACACATACATACATAAATACATACATACATGCATGCATACATATATACATACATACATACATACATACATACATACATACATACATACATACATACACACATACATACATAAATACATGCATACATGCATACATACATACATACATACACACACACATACATACATACATAAATACATGCATAAATACATACATGCATGCATACATACATATATACACACATTATCTTTTTCAATTACTCAAACAAGTAAAACACCAGACTATTTTTTATAGTAGTGTTTAACGATTGTCATACAGCAGATGTCATGAAAAATTCCGAGCTTACACAAAATAATTGATGTTCTGGGCTAAAATAGTGTTCATTTCCAGCACGTAGGCTTTCCATTGATTTCAAAGTAATAATCTAAATGCTATTGACAGTCACAGTAACGTAGACGCTCCCAGTCATGGATGAAAACAATTTAACAATCGAAAAGGTTGGTTCGATGACGTCGTAATGGGACAATGCGGCACAGTGAATCATTATCTGAAGTACTGTATGCTACAATGTGGTATTGGACATCAAAAAGGGAAGGGAAAGGAAAGGAAAGCAAACCGGTGGAAACCTGTAAGATGTAGATATGGAGGACGATGGACCGGATAAGTTGGCCATAAAAGTTAAGCAATAAAGTCATATCAAGCATGATATGAAAAGTAAGAACAAATACGGAGGTCACTGAGAGCAGAAAACGACACATAGTCAGATATAGAGGATTGTTGACGTTGGCGAAAGAAGATAAACATTGTGAAGAAATAGAAAGAATGACAGACGATCGCACTAGTAGGACGGGACCAAGTAACTGGAATGAGACAGATGACTTCGAAGAACATAGAAGTCTACAAATAGACATGTACTATAAATACAAATGCAATCGACTGGCGCCAGACAAATGGGTAGATGGACTAAGTTTTGCAGGAAGACACTATCGCATGAATTTAAATAATACGTTTCAGTTGTACAAACAATTTATGTATGAGTTTTGCCATGCAATGAGTTCCCATGCATGCGTGCATGCATACATAGTAAATCATGCTTGCAACAAATAATAAACAAATGAGTTTCGCAATCGATTATATCAGTCACAATGAAGCAGACAAAACGGTGCGTCTACCAAGATAGATATTGCAATGAAAAAATGCTGCTTTTTATAATAGTACATATTTCCGGTTTTATTTGTTATGTTCGCATAGGAAGTCAACAACGCATCGGATAATTAATGAAGAATTCTAGCGATATTGATAAAAACTGGCATATGCTAACCACAGCCGATTGTTACTGGCTTTGACAACTGACCTGGGGAGATGCGGGCGGAAGAATGTCATGTTCGGTGTGTCGCGTGGCAGACAACTCCCGGACCTGAAGCGTGGCTTTAAGCTCGGCGACTTAACCCGTCACAACTCCGCAACGCCTTTATTTATACACCATGCATCAGCATAATATATATAACATAAGGTGCGATCCATTACGTGATGCGGGACTCGGTTTAATTACTGTCGTAAACAAAGGTATCACCGCGGTTGCGTTTCTGTTCCACAGGAGATCGCATTGGTCCAAATTGATTAATTCCGCTTCCGGACATGTTCCCGCGGTCGTACTTTTACGACAACAAAGATCGTGTTCGTGGATGTTGGTGTGACAAAATTCGTTTACATGTAACGGAAGACTGTGTCGGTAACATTACAGGTTCTTCGTGGATAACAACGCGTAGGTACTATATAATTACTTGATATTTGCATTCAGAAAAGCGAACGTTATTCATCATATCAGATTGACTACAACTGACGTGTTTACGGTTATGATTGAACGGAATCCACAGGTGATCATTCCTATGTCAACAATTGCAACGGACATTTCACTGGAACAAGTCACGGACTGAGAAGCGCTGCCTAGTGTGCCAATCACCGGGTTGCGTACACGAGGTCTATGCTGCATCGTAGATATTTTGCAGATTAATGATGGTTTCTCGATAAATGTGACACCACAGCATAATAATTCATAGGTGCATTGCCTGTTATACTTCATAGTTGATTTAATACGATGTGGCAACATTTAACACACGTGTCACTCGATGCAACGCCCCCTAAATGGAAAAAGGACAAAGAGAAATCTATGTTTAGCATGCCCATATCAAATTTCTGTCAATTTAATTTTAACCATAATTTGCTCTGCCAGTATTAATACAATCATTATTGTTTCTTCCATTATATGTCTCATTTTTTGACGATTGTTCTGGATATGATGCACTTGTGATCATTTGTTGACAGTAACGAACTTATAACCTATTATTACATGCGGATAACCAGACGCGACTATTTTGCAGGTTGCTACAATCCGGCAGTTGATATTACGAATATTTCCACTGGGGTCGTGTGCAGTGACCGCCTTTGATGCTTTAATTAGCAACGCGGTTGGTATGTGTTTAGCATGTGGATCGCGTCTAGCCATGCAGGCGGACAAGTGGTCCATTGATATTAAACGTATCGGTGTGTGTTTCGTTTGGGCGCTTAGCTACGAAATAGCCTAGAAGAATGTCATCTCTACTTCCACGGATAGAGGGAATACCTTGACAATTTATTAATAAAAACAGACGCACACTGACCCACACGGTGTCTTCTGACGCAAAAGACGTACCGTGTGAAGATGTCACTTTGAAGGGGAGATCATCCCGAGTGACATAGGAGGCACATAATATACGTCACACCTCGTACAATGACACAACACACCTGACGCCGGTTCTACTGCTGGTAGTGCTCCCGTGCAAGGTATTCCATAGTCTTACTTCACAAACAGAAATACACATTGATTTTTGTGTGGTATGCATTCGATCACTTTGAAAGGTATCTTTCTGACTAGAATCATGTGTTGAGACATACCGTTTAAACATTGTTTGCAAACTATTTGGTAGTTCATTATGATGTGCGTTGTGAAGTTGTACATTATAATATAATCGCTGTCATAAATTTAACTAAGTCTACAAACGTCAAAATGCTCAGTTGCTTAAAGAGGGTGCTGGTATGCTCCAAACGTTTTACGCCACAGATCAGACGAACTATTCGTTTCTGCAGCACAGTAATACACCTAATGTTTTTGATGCATAGGTGTTACCCCATATATCGCTGCAATAGCTAATATATGGCAAGAACAGGGAATAATACAATATGTACATTCCATCCTGATTAATTAAACAACTTGCTTTGTAAATGATCGCTGCCACTTTCAACAGTTTTGTTCCAACCGTATAGATGTTGATGTTTCCAGTTTAGTTAGTCATCAAAAAATACTCCAAGAAATGTAGTTACACATGTATACTCTGGTTATTCGTTCGTTATTTAAGCACACATTAATGTCAACATATGGTGTGCGGCTTCCGAATAACATATAATTCGTTTTGGACAAGTTGAGTGATAATTTGTTTACAGCAAACCGTTTGCACAATTTAGCAAATTTAGCAAGTTCTCTATTTAACATATCACGTAGTTCTATCAGATTGTTACCGGTACAAAATGTATTCGTATCATCAGCAAAAAGTATGAATTTCACTAACGATGATACGTTACAGATATCATTAATGTCAAGGACAAATAAACGTGGACCCTAATATAGACCCTTGCGGAACTCCACGTGTGACATCTAAAAGCTCCGAAATACACCCGTCAATATTTACAAATTGCTTCCTGTTCGAAAGGTACCTTTTAATCCAGTCATTTGCTATTGAACGCACACAATAATAATTCATTTTTTGTAAGTACCTCATGATCTACTGTGTCAAACGCCTTTTTATTATCAATAAATACACCGATTGCAAGCTTTTTACTGTCCTTAGCATTTGAGATTTCTTCTATTAATTCCAATACGGCGTGTGACGTGGACATATTAGCACGGAACCCGTACTGATTCGAACTGAATCTGTTATTAGCATTTAAAAAGCTCTCTGTTCTGGCAAGGACCAATTTTTTCCAAGATTTTTTAAAATTGTGGCAAGAGAGAAATTGGCCTATAATTTGTAACGTATGTTTTCGTTCTACTTTTAAATAGGGGTATTACTTTGGCAATTTTCATTCGTGTTGAAAACTTATTTATTTGCTTATTACATGAATGACCTTAGCGACAATGTCCATACGTATATCTTCAAAGTCTGAAAATGTCTTTTTGCTACACACCTTCACTGTGTTTTATGTGACAGTTTTTAAATCATTCGCCAGGCGTCTATCAAACGCAAAGATATTTTGTAGTGTGACATTTATTAAGATGACACATAAAACGATTACAAATGTTACTATTAAGTGTACTTATAGTATAACATCGCAGACCAGCGTCTGTAAAAAAAATAACGAAATATGACATAAATACAATATGACATAAAAGCACGCTGTGTCCAAGCACACTAAAGCACGAACTGTGCCGGGATGGAGCCACGGTAACTACTTCTTCCTGGGGTAAGACCACATTTAAATTTTACATAGGCGGCCAATATAACGTTTCCTTCATTTCCTGCCAAATTTGTCTTACGATTTTCTTGAAAATTTTACAGCATATTTAACCTCCATTGACACAAGTGCTGTGGAAAACTCGTGAAATTATCATACCACCCAAACCTGACAACCATCAATTTCGTCCCAATCTGGTGACGGATTTTGAAATATTTGTGTGTGCTGCAAAATAGCCACTGTGCGAATACGCGAGCGACTAGTGTATATTTATTGCTACCTCGTGAAAGATCTAATGCAGTAGTATATTCAGTATTCACTGGACTAACATGTGCCATGTCAAAATGCTCGAAAAAAATTCAAACATCACACCAAAATGGTATTTTCGAGGGTACTCTTTCGGTCATGGCGGACGAATCCTCAATGTGGTCTTACCCCAAATAGATCTCCTGAATCTTGCAAATCTTCACGAAAGTTAGATTTATATCAAGCTATATATATAACTAGATTGACCACAAAGGTAAATTTACACTGTCTCAATAACAATTAAAATATGCGTCATCAAACTGTGCACACGTCCAAGCTAAACAGCGCCTTGAGTTGGTTTAACATGCTTATTCGGTACCTTATACCACATACGACGTTTGCCTGAACGAATGGTACTGAGCAAAACATACAGGCCAACACAGTGTCTTACCGATATGGGAGTAACATATATAGAATATTAACGAAATATGTTTTTGTAATTTTTCATAAAATGTTGTAATGTTTGGTAAAAAATACACAAAATCATTATTTTAAGCAGCATTTTATTGGACATGCAAGTTGCACATCTTCACGAATTTGGATATATAGTAATTCCCACAAACTATGCCAAATAATATGATGCAATCATGAACTGTGTGTCACTCGTGTATGACACCAGTAGGTATCAAGAGCACAAGCCAGGCATTTCAACATATTGAAAGGCATGGAGGCGTCTTTTGATGGTAACTACCATTCTGTTGTAGATAACGCGCTAAAACGCTGGGTATAAATTCAGGTATATACATAGTACATTATGAAACCAAAAATGGGATGCCCAGTAGAACGTATATCTTGCGTCACACAAATTGTCATCCTAAAATAACCGTACGTTTATACAGGCGCAGATCTCTGTTTGATACAGAGTGTCCAAACATCGCCACGTGTCAATTACCCAGCTATTATATATTTCGCTGATGTACACACATTATTGGAAACAAGAGATACAGCTGGCAACATGGATAATTTCAGAAAGAAACAAACGTTTGACAGGGACATCCAAGACACGTGATAAAGGTTGCTGACAGTTGTGGCACCCAGTATCTCTGCAAGTACATCAACGAGTCCATTGTTCTAATCATGTTTTATTCAAATATCACCAAATTCTTACAAGGGTACTAAAAACATTTCCGAAGTTAAATATACGGATATAACGTACAACATACCAGTGATAAAAACAGCTTCTTGTCAGACTAGTTAACGTAAGCCTACAATTAGTTCAAGCTGCCTTGCCTTGTGCAAACATCGGTATAATTCGGTTATATTACAGCTGAAAAGTGCATGACCGTCAACAATGATAGCATGCCAGTCCATGTACACAATTTCAACATATGGCACTTCTGTTAGGTGACCAGTTTTAATTTGTATGGCTAAAATTCGAATCATTGCGGTCGCTGCATATTTGGAGTCACACACTGCTATAGTATTCTCAGTCACATTCCGGGTATATTTATGCAAATTCTCAATTGTTCTTGTTGTCTCAGTTAGTGTATGGATGTTACTGTAAACAAACAGGTGATTGATGCCTGATTGGTAGAAGTGTGTGGACAACCTGCTTCCTGTATATATATATATATATATATACTGGAATCAAAAATATCTTGACATGTTTAATCACTGTTTGAACAAATATATTAGGTGTAATCATGTGTAATCGAGTCTGATTACACGTTGTATTCAGTCATGCCTGCAGCCTACCCTTTGAAATACAACTGTGAAGTGCCTACAGTTGGTCAACTGCACAGTTTGTCAGAAGAGTTGATATGCCTGGTCATACCTGAAATTCAACCAATTCAAGCCATAGCATACTGTGAGATATGTGCAAGTACAACACAATGCACATTCTGCTTACAACATATTTGATTACACATATCTATATCTGGTTAATATTGTACGACATAGACTTAGCACATCATACATACTATAAAAATTGAGGAATGAAGACTGATTAAAAAACTGTAATCGTAATTAGAGAACTGTAATCGTAATCGTAATCGATTTTTCCCAATTGTGTAATCGTAATCGTAATCGACTTTTCCCAAGGCAGTGTGATCGTAATCGTAATCATGAGTGTGTAATCTACCCCAGCTCCCCCTAACACGTGACACGACGCTTCTAGAATAGCTCGCACTTGCAGCACTTGGCATTGACGACGCGGGTCGGCTGTGGGCGCTCGATGTCGCAGCAGCTCATTCGGCGTTGCTGCTTCAGTAGCTCCGACTCCACGTCCGGTCGCAGCACATTGGGGATTATGGCGCCGCACACATCATTGTCTGTGCGCCGCCGGAACACGCTAGGGCGCTCTGTCACAGAACTCGTCGCATGCAGCTCGCGGTGCAGCGACGGGCACATCTTGGCCGGCAGTCCGGCGACCGTCAGAAGCTGGATGAAGGTCTCGTTGACGTTAACGTTGGTTTTCGCCGATATCTCGTTGCAGCACGACCCGCTGGCGAACTCGTTGAGCTCTGCCTGCGCCACCTGCGGTGAACAAACGGCAATAGCAGTATCGGTGTGCAGCGCGCGCGCGCGCGCGCATGTGTGCGATTGGTGCGTGTGCAACGTGTGTGTGCGCATGTAGGGCCTACGTAGCTATGCACGCATCCACGCATCCACGCATGCATGCACATAATCCAAGATGTAGTGCCTAATCCTCTCCGGACACCACCCTCTCAATTAAAACACAAACTGAACAAACCCCCTCCATTTAAATATATTCAACATGCGTACGGATTCCCTCCCCAGTTGGTCTTTTTTTGTATAAAAAAAAACTATACCCGGTAAAAGAGAAAATATAAAAGAGACTGTATGTCTGTCTGTGTCTCTGTGTCTGTGTCTTTGTGTCTCTGTCTCTGTGTCGCTGTGTCTTTGTGTCTCTGTGTCTATCTGTCTGTCTGTCAGTTTGTCTGTCTGTTTGTCTGTCTGTCTGTCTGTCTGTCTGTCTGCCTGCCTGCCTGCCTGTCTGTCTGTCTGTCTGTCTGTCTGTCTATGTCTGTCTCTCCTTTTCTCTCTCTCTCTCTCTCTCTCTCTCTCTCTCTCTCTCTCTCTCTCTCTCTCTCTTTTACTTTCCATGTGACTGATTCTAGCAATCGTGTAGCCTTCATAGAGAATCAGGCATCCCCGGTGCTCTTTAAACAAATACATTCACTTAAGCAAATTGCATTATGCTGAGTCTGCATTCAGGAAGTAGACACGCGGCACTCTGCTAACCTACGTTAGCTTTTAAAATAGTCAGTCGGCGCTGTTATTGACGGTAATTCAATGATTCAAACCGATTTCCTGTATGCATCGGATTCAGTCTTTATTGATCAACAAATGGCACGAAATACGGCGAAAGAAGGACCATTGTAATTCGGATACAGTTGGAAAGCTTGGTTTTTTCCGGTTCTGAAAATATCAGTACAACACACTAGTCATGACATTTTGATCAGAGTCAGTTTTAAATTATAGCTAGGACACATTTTGAGAAACCAAACTGGACATTTATAATAACGGGTGAAATTGTTAACAAGATCGTATAATTTTAAAGGGATACAGAAGGTAGTTGTTTATATTATGCACCTAAAAGAGTTACTACAAACTAACCTGGAAAGCAATAGAGAAGACCGAGGAGACAGTAGATCAACCGGATACAAGGATGATACACACATAGGGGTAGTGATCTGGACATAAGGCGGTCACAATTTTAAAATGGCACTTATCTCCGTCAGTTCGCATGCGTAAGGTTAAACTTTTGTGTGCGATCTAGCGGAGCCAGTGGCAGTATCGGAAATTCCTTTTTTTAGAAATTCGTTCTGGGCGGTGGGGATCTCGGGGTCACAAACATAAGACTTCCTTTTTTTCCCGGACAACGCCGGGAAACTCGGCTCTTATGTGTGTGTGTGTGTGTGTGTGTGTGTGTGTGTGTGTGTGTGTGTGTGTGTGTGTGTGTGTGTGTGTGTGTGTGTGTGTGTGTGTGTGTGTGTGTGTGTGTGTGTGTGTGTCACATAAGAGCCGAATGTATATATATATATAATATATATATATATATATAATTTCTTCTATCCCGTAACCATGCGGTCTTTGGAGCTCCACTGATGATTTCCTGACAGCTCCCGCTCGATTCTCTGCCGCCCTCTGCGAGGTGCCGAAGGTCAAACCAGAAACCAGTCCACTCCTGGATGTTTCTTCCCACCTCTTCTTCTGTCTGCCTTTCTTTCTTCCTCCTGGCACAGTGTCTTGTAGGATGGTATATGCAAGGCCGGTTGATCATGTAAATATATATATATATATATATATCTTATACAAGAGATATATATATATATATTATACAAGATATATATATATATTATACAAGATATATATATATTTATACCTTGTATAATATTTCAATCGTCTGGGATCGTCTAAGATTGAACAGTTTGTCGTACTTACGATGCCTGATTTTGATGCTAGGGACATCATCTTGAAAGGCGTAATTGGCGACTGGGAACGCGTCAGGTGACTACCCTGTCTTCATATATATATAGAGAGAGTTGCATATATGCATATATATATATATATATATATGCATATATACGCCCAATGACGCCTTTCAAAATTATGCCCCTAGCTTCAAAATCAGACATCGTACGCACGGCAAACTGTTCAATCTTAGACGATTCCACGCCAAAACGAAGGTTCAAATAGACACTGTCCGTGACTTACTGTTTGCTGGTGATTGCGCACTGAATGCCGGATCACAGTCTGGCATGCTGCGAAGCATGGACCTGTTTTCCTCTGCACGCGACAACTTTGGTCTGGCGATAAGCACAAAGAATACTGAAGTCGTGTACCAGCCTGCTCCAAGAAAGCCTTAAGACGAGCCAAAGATAACTGTGAAACATCAAAACCTGATTGCTCTGAACAAGTTCACCTACTTCGGGAGTGTACTCTCCCGGGTTGTCCACGTTGATGATGAGACCAACGCAAGCATACACGTATGGCTTTTGGCAGACTCCGCAGCCCAGCTAGCGGACAACAATTAAAATTTACAGAGCGGTTGTCATTCCATCACTACTCTACGCAAGCGAGACATGGACCGTGCATCAGCGCGATGCCAAAAAGCTAAACCACTTTCACACGAGCTGTCTGCGAAAATTGCTGAAGATCAAGTGGTAGGACAAAGTGGCAGATAAGAGGTGCTTGCCCAGGCTAGGTTGCCAAGTGTGGATGGGCTGGCCATGTAGTCAGAATGTCGAACACACGTCTGCCAAAGAGGTTACTCGGGACGGGACCCACTCTCGCGGAGGGGAATAGAAATGTTACAAGGACACAATAAAGACCTTCAAGAACTTCAATATGGACTGTGATCTTGGGAGAGAACGGCTTGTGAGCGACAAACTTGGCGCAGCGACACAAAGGCGGGGGCTGTGTCCTATGAACACAGAGGTGTTGCTAACGCCAAAATGAAGCGAAATGAGAGACAGTATCGACAAAATGACAATATGCGAATAGGCAATAATGAAATGTGGTCTTCTTCGATTCGCAAAGGACAAACAACAACAACACATGCATACACATATACAAATACACACACACACACATATATATATATATATATACACACATACATACATATACCTGTACATACATATATATACATACATATATGTACATACATATATATACATATACATACATATACAAAAATATACCTACATACCTACATGCATGCTTGCATGCATGCATGCATGCACACATACATACATACATACATACACACACAGTCACACACATACATGCATACATACATGCATACATATATATAATATGATCATTATTATAACTGAACAAGTAGCCAAAGCGATTGGAGAAAAGAGAGAGGTATGTAAGGAGATAGAAGTGATCAAAGGGAATGGCGAACAACCTGGTACAGCCATACAGCAACTGTATGGACAGAAAAGGCAGCTAGGAGAGCTGAGGATAAGGCGAACAGAGTGATGGAAGATGAGCTGTATAGAAAGCTTGATGAGGATAGCGGAAAGAAGATGATTTATAAGATGCCATAAAGCGAGGAAAGTGTGTGATTTCTTGGAGCGCTCATGTGTAGAGGTTCTGGACTGGCCGGCTCAGGGGCCGGACTTGAACCCTATTGCGCACCTGTAGGAAGTCCCCTTCAGAAAGGTACAGGATACTAAGCCAAGTAGGTGGGGGTGATACTAAGCCAAGTAGGTGGGGTGATACTAAGCCAAGTAGATGGGGTGATACTAAGCTAAGTAGGTGGGGTGTTCTGTGGCAGTTGCTGCAGGAAGCATGGTAAGCTATAGTAATAAAAGGAAAATAATAATAAAATCATCAAAATCAGTGTGTATCTGATATTATTAGTATTACATGAGTGATACATTTACTAAAATATCAAAGTTATTAAAATAAATTAATATATACCTTTTTCAAGATCAGCCTTTTTTGTGTTTTTGAAGAAATTTTTTTCTAATATGAACAGAAACAATAATTTACTGTTACCAATTACAGTCAGATAGGACGGCTGTAGCATCACATATAGAAACAATGTGTCTACATATACATGATTATCTGAAAAAACTGGTCAGAACACAAAAAAATCATATTTTGCTGCTGTTCCCGTGATTTTATGCCGGTACTGTATAAAGAAACAAAGAGCAGGGTGTTGTGTGGATCGGGAGTGTCGGGAGAGCTTGAAGTAAATAATGGCCTGAGACAGGGGAGTGCGCTGAGCCCACTGTTGTTCATCGCAGTGGTGGAACTGATAAACAAAAAGGCTAGTACGAGAGATATCCTCCGGAAGCTACTGTATGCAGACGATCTGGCAGTGGTAGCGGACGGGGAAGAAGATCTCCAAGAACAACTGGCAGAGTGGTAGTTCAGCAGACATGGACTGAAAGTTAGTTTGGAGAAGACGTTGGTGCTATGGGCGGGGCAGCAAAACAAAGAGGGGAAGAAACTAAAACAAAGAGACAGTTTTGTATACCTAGGTGGAGCGATATGCGACGATGGTAACTCAGACACCAACATTCGCAGGAGGATAAACGAAGGGGCTTGGAGGAAAGTTTAAGGTGTGATGGGAGACAGGCGCATATCGCGTAAACTCAAAGGAAAGGTGCTCTACTCGTGTGTTTCCCCGGCATACAAGTATGACCTAGACACGATGGCATTGACAGAGAAACAACAAGAGAGTGCAGGTTTCTAAAAACAACCGGGTAAGAAGAATTGCGGGAGTGAGAAGAACTGATAATCGAAGAATGGAGGAGTTGAAGGAGGATGTTGGAGTAAAAGAAAGTCTTAAGAAGAAGAAGAAGCTGGTGAGGAGTCGACTGAAGTGGGCATGTGGAGAGAACATGAGGAGAACGGCTGGCAAAGAAACCAGACGCTCGGAGAGTGGAGAGGAGGCGGAGACGTGGAAGACCTAGACTGCGATGGTAGGACTGTGTAAAGAGATCTCAAGACTTAGAAGGACTGGGAGAGGACTGGAGAACGAGAGTAAAAGATAGAGGGGAATGGACACAGTTGGTGAAGAGAGAGAGCAGTGCAAGATACGTGAGAGAAAAGAAGAAGAAAGATAACTGAAATTGAGGTACGGAATCGAGGCCAGCCTCACCCCGACGACAGGAAATTGAGGCCAGCCTCACCCCGACGACAGGGAATCAAAAGGAAAACAATAATTATAACGTTAACGCAAGCAAAATGTTAGCGCGTGTACAAAAGAAGACTCCAGTAAATGTGATATTATCGACTAGTGTAATGTAACAGGCTGATAACGCCACATTGTCAGTCGGGAGCACACTGACCGTCAGCACGTCGTTCATTCTCACAAGGTGACGCGCCGATCAAGATTTGGGCCGGACTATAGGATACGCGGCCATGAATGATGTCGATTGCGAACAAATGGTGCACTGGTGCCATCTGCCGGTTTGTTCCACACTATATTCTCTGTTGCTGGCCAACAAGTTCGATGTTACCGATTTTTTGGTATCAGTTTGAATTATGAGAAGTATTATAAATGAAAACTGAAGAGTACGTTTGACGATATGGATTTTTTGGGTAAAATTACGTCATGTTGATACTTTCGTAAACAAATCTAGATTCAACATTTCTTTCAACAATGGCTTCTTACCTGACGTTCACCGTCTCTGTCACTTTTATTTCCCACAACTACTATTGGCACAACGAGTTTACTAGGCAGAAGACCCCGTGCTGTCCAATCATCGAGCTTCACCTACAAAAATATGATAGCATTCTGAATGGTAATGATCTACAGTGCACCGTAAATTAAAACTTCAAAAATAAAAACGGTTGCATATTTTATTTCAAATAAACAGTTTAAACGATACAGGAAGCAGTTTAACTAATACACCCTCGAGTCATGTATACAATATATTGGGGTTAGATATTGAAGATTACCGATATTGTTAATTGAAGTTAAGCTCGTATATACAGCGGGGTATCCAGTCTGTATGACTGCTTAGCGTGCTATATATGCCACCACTTCACACTCTTGTGCACTTGCTCAACCCTTCACCATCTCGACTTCTATTGGAATTATTCAACAACTCTGCATTTACTACACGCAAAGAATCGAAGACTTTTCGTTAACATAATCGTTCTCTATATTCAGCTAGTTCAAGTGCTCATTTCATTTATACACCTCGGAGAAATGAGACGTTAGTGAACAAAATGTGACTTGCAATAACAAAGCAGGTATTGACTTGCACTGTCGTGAAATGGAATGTTTTACCTTTCTTGTTTCAACAAATCGTAAGCTTTAAAATTGTGTATCTTTTTTAATATCTTCAGTACCTTTTTATTTTTTGCTAAAATTTAAGTAATTTCTTTAAAAAGCGACGTTAGGAGAAACGAGAACATTTTCACTCATATTGTTTTTTTTTAATGTTGGCACGTACATGCACGTATTTGATCAGTTTTCAATTTGTTGTCTGTCAAGGAAAATAAACCGGACATTGAAGGGTGACATTATAAGATATGTATTTCTGCTAAAATCATTAAATTTATAAAACATGACGTATCCTGCCATTTTTTGCTCGTGTGCAGAGTAGGTCTGAGCGACTTATTACCTGGTTCACTGTAGCGGGTCATACATAGTCCTACATAGAGCCAATAACAGTCCATGTACCCCACCTGGAGGACTTCGTCACGGATATGTTTCATTTCGAAAAAGCTCCGGCGACAGTCGATGCTGTAGACAAGCAGGAAGAGGTCCCCTGATGACGCATCAACACACGGACAGAGAACGGCAGCGTCATTTAAGGTTCGTCACAAAACATCGACGTACGACACATATCATATGTCACACTTGCAAATTGCGTCACACCATAATCGCGCGAGACGATGGCGGAGTAGCGCAAGTAATCGGACAGGGCGCACCCAATTATTTGTGCAACTCCGCCAGTTGTCGAATAAAACAAATCGTAAATGCACTATTTTACACACATTTCACGCGCTTAATATTTTCTCCGTTAACGCAGCTGATAGACATTCGGTGACATGACAAATCAAATATTCACCTGCATAAGCCTTTCCGTCGTAATCAGATACGCTTCATAATCATTAAGTTGCGCTCCCGGTATTTGATAGAGAATAGCTAATGCGTGTGTATCACTACCTCTAACCGACGTCATTTAGTTTCACACCATCTCCCTCGCTATATGACATATTCCATCATAGTGAGACCGACAGGCGACTGATGAACTGCATAATAGAAGTGTCTGATGGCCTACCTAATGAGAGCCTCAGACTTCTGATGGCCTACCTAATGAGTGCGATAGGCGTTTGGTGGCCTACCTAGTGAGAGCGACAGGCGTCTGATGACCTACCTAGTGAGAGCGACAGGCGTCTGGGGTGGCCTACCTAGTGAGAGTGACAGCCGTCTGATGACCTACATAATGAGAGCGACACGCGTCTGATGGCCTACCAAGTGAGAGCGACACGTGTCTGATGGCCTACCTAATGAGAGCGACAGACGTCTGATGGCCGGGAACGGGTGTAGGAGGCCGGACGTGTCGACGATGTCAAGTCGGTAGACGCGGCCGCTGATGCGATACACCTGCAGACCGCCAGAGAGATGTATCGTCCACAGCCACAGAGGACGGGAAGAGGCTGTAATTGGGAACGGGACGATTGGGCCTAAAACTGGCGGGAGGTTGGTTTAAAAATCAGTTGGAATGTGGCTCCAAAATCAGGTGGAATATTGGAGGTAGATATCCCTGCCATACACACTTCAATAAAACGTCACAAAATTAATAAAGTAAATATTCTAATAGTTATGCTAGCATAGTGTCCACCAAATTAAACAGCGCTCATACAAGCAACTTTCGTACCACGTATATATAAATAAACAAAATTATGGTCCAACAGTTCTTACGCGTGTTATGGAACACCCAAACTTATTATTTTCACAGAAACATAGACCATGAATTAAAGTGCATAATGTGGATAGTGTCAACAACCTTCACAAAGTTGTGGAACATTAAGAACGAAAGAAATTTTCTCTGAAATAAAATTGTCAATTTCACAATTCAAGCGTTCTGTCAAGCCTACTATTCGAATGCGAAACGCGGTAGCTAAAAACAATTCAAAAAAAAACTTAAAACAAAATTATGCAAAAGACGTGTGAGTCTACTAAACCTGCTTTGACTGCCTCGTGCGTCTATAGATGTCGTTAAGTAAGAAAACTTAATTAACTTGTGTGTGTGTGTGTGTGTGTGTGTGTGTGTGTGTGTGTGTGTGTGTGTGTGTGTGTGTGTGTGTGTGTGTGTGTGTGTGTGTGTGTGTGTGTGTGTGTGTGTGTGTGTGTGTGTGTGTGTGTGTGTGTGTGAAATATGTACATAAGTATATATATATGTATATGTACACACACACATACACACACACACACACACACACACACACACAAACACACACACACACCGGTATATATGATCATGTGATAAGAACGCCAGGTCGTCTGTGAAATACAAATAATCCATGCAACCAACATTTTTTGCAACGTTATTTCCCGCGCACAGTCGTCGGATTTCATATGAACTTCCGGTGTTTGGCGCATGCGAAACCGGCGTATGTCATGTAACTTTTGGTATGTGGCGTAATAAACGCCGCGATCTGCATCTCAACAGTCACAACTGAATGGACAGAGAAGAGTTTTTAATGATATTAGGAGCCAATAATGACAGACACCTGTACTGCTGAGGTTAAACGACTGGCAACATTTTGGGTGTCAATAACGAAGAAATGCGGACAAGAAGACAAATGTGAAATGAAGGCGAAACCCGGACACAATAATACCTAAGCTTGTATGCGAAGAAAACCAATGAAACTGGGATATTGTGGAGTCTTGGTTGAGGAAGCAAAATGAGTGAGTAACATTTCTTATAGCGAAGACGACAGACGCCTAAGAGAAAATAGAAAGTATGGCAATTCTAACGTCATTAAGTCAACATAACGCCTTATTACGCTTTGGAAGCGACGAGTCGAGGTTGTGTAGTAAACCCTACCTTGGTACCAAAAGGCCCCCAGTGTATTGTATAGAGTACCTATGAAACTTAAGTTCCACTTAGCCAGCGGTCCATTATATCGTCTTGTTGCCTAGAATTCAGTCTAGTTTTTTTTTTTTAAATATGCCCTATTATTGTGTCTGGTTTTCATTATTTTATTCGCCAGCATCATCCTAGGCATTCAGAACGTCTTCATATTAGTTCTTTTCCACCCACTGTCTTTTTGTTAATTCTTCACATCGGCAAATGTTTCCAACCACCCAACATATTCTACCGGTAGTAGAGACTTCAGTCGATGTTGCATTACAACGATTGAGTACAGACCATAGGCGTAGCAGACGATGGAACAGGAGAGGCGGGGATGAGGGCAAAGGGGACAGCGGCTCCCCAGGAATATTAGGGGACAGATTATTAGGGGACAGACGTATTGTTTTGCCCCTCCGGTAAATCCAATTTAAATTAAGTTACATGTTAAACGAAGCATAACTTAAGTTACATTCTTTATAATATATGGTTTACTGTTGGCGTGTCGTGCTCATCGTCAATTCAGGGATGCAGTCTCGGGTGCGGTTTAGTGAGTCTCAAGGCAGGGTGCAGTTGGGGGATTTTAGTGTGCCTCAATGGGTGCAATTTAACAAGATTTAACAAGATTGCCACCCAGAGAATTAACTCTAGGTGGCAGGTGGACAAGGAAGCCCGACCTTTTATTTATGTGTATCCCGCCCTTCTGAGGTAAGCGTCGATTTCATTTTTAAACATATTCACGCTACTAGCACCCACACAATCAGCAGATAATATGTTCCATTCATTTACAGTCCTTTGTGAAAATGAGAACTTTCTTACATCTAATCTACACTGCTCCTTTGCTAATGTAACTTCATGTCCTCTAGTCCTTCTATCTTTCTTAATTGAGAAAAAATATTTCTATCAATATTTTCATAACCATTCATTATTTTAAACACTTCTTTCTGATTTCTTCTCAATCTCATGGTATCTAGTGTTGTTAAGCCGCATTTTTTAAGGCGTATTTCGTAACTAAGATCCCTCAGTTTTGGTATCATTTTAGTTGCTCTCCTCAGTACTCTTTCTAGCATATCTATGTCCTTCTTGCGATATGGCCTCCACGCTTGAATACAATATTCTAAATGAGGCCTAACTATTGTTTTGTACAGCGGTATTATTAGCTCTTTTTCCTTATACGTTATGTTTCGCCTAATTAATCCAAGGATTTGATTTCCCTTTGAAGCTGCAATTCCGCACTGCTCTGAAACCTTCATATCAGCACTAATGGTTAATCCTAAGTCCTTTTCTTTTACAGTAGTACTTAGTACAGTACCCCCCCCCCATTGTATATTCTATCTGTTCGTTCCTATGTCCTGCGTGGAGGCATTTACATTTCCCAAAATTGAACAGCATTTTCAGACCATTTGATCAACTTGTCAAGATCATCTTGCAAATGTTGTCTATCTCCATCACTTTTAACCTTCTAAACACTTTTGTATCATCCGCAAATTTCAACACTTTGCTTGTTATTTCATCATCCAAATCATTGATATATATTAAGAATAATATAGGTCCTAGTACGGATGCGTGTGGTACCGCACTCAATACCGATTTCCAGTTTGAAGCCTCCCCATCAACTACTACACGTTGTCTTCTGTCAATCAGCCATTTATCTATCCAGTTTATTATATCATTTCCTATGCCATGGGCCTTTAGTTTAAGCAGTAATCTTTGATGTGGTACTTTGTCGAAAGCTTTTTGAAAATTTAAGTAGACGATATCTACTGGTGATCCCTCATCTACCCACTTAGTGATGTCTTCCAAAAAACATAACATATTTGTTAACCATGACCTCGCTTTAAAAAACCCATGTTGAGATGGGTTGATCAAGTTATGTTTAACAAGAAAATCCACCATGTGATCTTTAATTAGTCTTTCTAATAATTTGCAAATCACTGATATTAAACACACTGGTCTATAGTTCTCTGAGTTGTTTCTCGAAAAAAAATTAAATAACGGTATAATGTTTGCCTCTTTCCATTCTAAAGGAACCACTCCCTCTTCTAATGACAAATTGAAAACTGTTGCAAGCGGTACGCTAATTTATTCTACAATTTCCAATAGTAGTTCGGGCGGAATCCCATCCACTCCAGGTGATTTATTATCCTTCATAGCCCTTATTTTCTTAGCTATCATTTCCGGGATTACAATTAATTGTCCTAAATAGTATGAATCTGCCCCCTTGAACTTAGCCTCTGGTACAGGCAGTGAACTAATATCTTCCCTGGTAAACACTGAACTAAAGTACTCATTCAGGTCTTCTGCCATTAAGCATCCCTCTGATATTATATTTCCAGCACTATCTTCTAGAGGACCGACCTTATCTTGAACTTTCTGTTTGCTTTGAACATACGCATAAAAACTCTTGCTGTCATGTTTTATATTACTAGTTAATTGTTGTTCATAGCTTCTCTTTGAATTTCTAATTTCAGTTGTAGCTTGGTTAAGTGCTTCTTTATAACTGCTGTAGTCTTCATCATTTCCAGTACATCTATATGGCTTCCACATCATTTGTTTATACTTAATTTTTCTAATGGCTTCTTTCGATAAGTGTTTCTTTTTGGACCGTTTCCCTTGTTTTTTGAAGGGTACAAATTTATCAACTATGCATTTAATTTCACTCTTTAATATATTCCAACATTCTGTTGCTGTCTTATGTTTCAGTGTGTTATTCCAGTCTATCTTTGCTAAATATTTCCTCGTGTCCTTATACCTTCCTTTGTGGAAATTTCTCCTATACTGCTTTTTACTATACCTTTCTGATTTTACTTTGATGGTAAAATGTATCTGGTTGTGATCACTACTCTCCAGTGGCTCACATATCTTGACAATGTCAACTAATTCATTCTGTCAGGAAAAAACTATGTCTAACACATTCTCACCCCTGGTTGGTTCTAGCACATGTTGAGAATGGAAAGTATCTTGAAATAAAACAAAAACTTGTGGTCCTCACTCCCCATACTCTGTAGAGATTTCCATTATATATGCTTGTGGTTAAAATACCCCATAATAATACAGTCCCGTTTGCTTACTTACATTATAGCGTTTTGTATTTTTTCATTCTCTTCTATGCTTATGTTTGGACTTCGATAAACTAACCCAACTGTTAACGTTAAGTTTCCTGTAACTATGTTACACCAAACAGCTTCTTCGCAATCTGCTTCTCTTTCTAATTTTATTTCATAAGCCTGGATAGATTCTTTAATATATAAAATAACTCCACCTCCCTTTCTTCCTATTCTATCTTTCCTAAACATTACATATCCTGTCAGTCCCAATTCGGCATCTGATATATCGGTGGTGGTCCAGGATTCGGTTATACCTATTATGTGAGGGTCAATATCTTCTACCATAATGTTTAGTTCATTTCTTTTGTTTACTATACTCCTTGCGTTTAAACAAACACATTTATATCCAGCTTCAGAAGAGTTTTCCAGACTGTTCTTTACTGATTTATTTGTGCTGTCTTTATCTATGCCTCCAGTTTCAGCAGGTTCTCTGAGAAAACTGCTGCCCCCCTTCCACTAAGATGGAGGCCATCTCTCATGTACATATCTTCCCTCCCAACAAAGTATCCCCATAAATCTGTGAATCCCACCCTCTCTTCTTCACACATCTGCTCAACTAGTGCGTTGATCGCCATCCTCTTGCAGTTTCTATACGTTGCCCCCCTTCCTCCCATTACTGGCAAAATTCCTGACAGAATGATCTGTTCAACTCTTGTCTTCTTTAGCTTCCTCACTAACTCTCTATACTTCTGTACTATCCCAGTTGTTCCCTCCCTGTCAGCATTATGTGTTCCTACATGTACCAGTATAGACCTTTCCTTGCCATGTCCCAATACCTTCTCTACCCTGTCAGTTACATGTTCAATCCCAGCCCCCAGTAAACAAACAACGACGTCCTTCCCCTCGATCAGAGTCTTGTCCGTCTTTCTCATAATGGAGTTGCCCATAAACACCCTCTCTCTCCTCATTGCCCCCTCAACCACTGCCTTAGAGTAGCTCCTTCTTCGGTTTGCATCTGTCTGGTTGTTGTCTTTTCCCTCTGTCGTCTTTTCTCCTATCACATTCTCACCCGATCCATTCTTTCCTGTCGATTTTTCTCTTGTCACCTTTCCTCCTGTCAGCATCCCTTTTATCAACTTCTCTTCTATCACATTTGCTCTCACTTCCTTTCGTCCCTTCATCTTTCCTCCCATCTCATTTTCTGCTCTCCTCTGCCGTCCCATCTTCCCTCCCTCCTTCTCTACAGTCACTTTCTCCCCTGTCATCTTCACGCTTGTCACGTTTTCTGTCGTCGATTTTCCAATTTCTTCCCCTCCAATAACCTTCCCTCCTCTCAATCTCCTTTCCTCAATTTTCTTGCCACTGCTATTCTCCTTCAGTCTTGCAGTATTCTCACCTCTCTCCCTATCGTCTCTCTCCATTCGACCTGTCTCCTTTCTAATTCCCATCTCCATTCCCTTCACAATATATGTCAACCTAACTATCTGCTTCTGCAGACACTCCACCTTCCAACACCCAATGCACTGAAAAGTGAATCCTTCCTCCATGGTTTCTGCCCATGACTTCCCACAGCCGGACAATGCAAAATCTACACAGCTGTGGCAGTGATCGCACACCAAGTGTCGCTTTGCCTTGACTTGCCGCTTGCAAGGCGCCATCAAATCGTGACATTTATATTGCGCCGTTCCAACAATCGTTGCTCACGGCGCCGTACAGAATGTTCGGGAAAACACATAAGTTTTAAGGTTTGATTTAAAATCAGCGCCATATCCCTATCAGAATTTATTTAATAACTTAACTAACTTAGTCTTTATAAAGACTGTTTCCTGTGTACTACAGCACACT
This sequence comes from Paraescarpia echinospica, assembly GCA_020002185.1. Classification (NCBI taxonomy): domain Eukaryota; kingdom Metazoa; phylum Annelida; class Polychaeta; order Sabellida; family Siboglinidae; genus Paraescarpia; species Paraescarpia echinospica. The sequence goes on from CM034537.1 coordinate 52,682,898, forward strand.
TTATGTTGCAGATTTCAATTACACAGCCGACTATATATTCTACCACGAACGCTAGCATTACCTGTAGTGACCTAATTTAAATATAATCAATTACGTTACGTTAGGCTGCTTTATTTATTTAGGTTACGCCGCCCGACTATCGCCCTTGCTTAATTTTAACAACAATGCTACCTAATCAAAACATCTAGCAAGTACTGGCTTACACAGATATTATCTTATGTAAGTAGTTTGATGGTTGTTACTTTATCTCCTATATATTCTAGCACATAATCAGGCTTATTAAATCTTGTTTACAACTTATCGAAGCCTAAGTTACCCTATTACCAAGATTTAACAAGATTGTCATCCAGAGAATTAACTCTAGATGGCAGGTGGACAAGGAAACCCTTTGGCTTATCGAGAGTCCAACCCTTTTATCTACATATATCCAGCCCTTCTGAGGTATGTGTCGATTTTATTTTTAAACATATTCACACTACTAGCACCCACACAATCATCAGATAATCTGTTCCATTCATTCACAGTCCTTTGTGAAAATGAGAACTTTCTCACGTCTAATCTACACTGCTCCTTTACTAATGTAACTTCATGTCCTCTAGTCTTTCTATCTTTCTTAACTGAAAAAAACATATTTCTATCAATATTTTCATAACCATTCAATATTTTAAACACTTCTATCTGATCTCCTCTCAATCTCCTAGTCTCTAGTGTTGTTAAACCACATTCTTTTAGGCGTTTTTCATAACTAAGATCCCTCAGTTTTGGTATCATTTTAGTCGCTCTCCTCTGTACTCTTTCTAGCATATCTATGTCCTTCTTGCGGTATGGCCTCCACGCTTGTATACAATATTCTAAATAAGGCCTAACTATTGTTTATTATCACTCACTGTACTAAGGTGTTCTAAAATACTTTAACTAACTAACTTTAAGCACAACTGCTACTCAATATATGTTTACTGCAACTTTATGAATGATATTAAGGCAAGAATAATACTTATCAATCAGTAATTCCACTTGTTTATCAACTTTTCTGCACCACCAATTTCTACGATCTATCTCCGCCAAATATAGCCTCGATGTTGTACGGTGCCTATGATCAAACGTTACTTCAACTATCTTACAGATTGGTAATGGTCGAGTGACCTTGAAATGTTATTCAAATGTAGGCATTATATTCTTTTATATAAGAATAGTTAAATATTGGAAACGAAAACTTAGTAACATTATTAGTTTTTTGCAAGTGTGCCATCCAGAGCAAAACACCAGGTAGGGAGTGGACAAGGAAGCCTTTTGGTTTATTGAGAGCTCGATATGTTTATGTATTATGTATGAATAATCCGCCCTGCTGAGATATTTGTCACCTTAGTTTCAAACATATTCACACTGCAAACATTTCTAAATACTAGCATTTACCATCCTCTTTGAGAATATGAAAACTTTCTTAAATATGATTTGCACCAATCCTTCACGAATGTCACTTTGCGTCCTTTAGTTCTTCTATATTCGTAATTAAAACAAATGTTAATTTTCAATCAATATTTTCATATTCCACGTTAATTTTGTTATCCGATCTGTTAACCTCGTAGTCTCCGGGTTGTTAACCACATTCGTTTAGTTGTTTTTCATAATCAAAGTCACTCAGTTATGTAATCGTGTTAACTGCTCTCATGTGAATATTTTAGAGTATCTATCTATCATCTTACTCTTTCAGTCAGGGGATAAAACGCGTTTCATAGTTGTCAATCATCGTATAACCTTTATAATGTTTCGCCGTGTGAGATTGATGTACCTTGCGGTAGAAGTCTTCGACTGTCGGCATGTACTTGCCATTGAACGTGTGTCCAAGGAAGCGATGCACGATTGCCGTCTTGCCGACGTTGGCTGCGCCAAGCACAACGAGACGATGGATGTTCTCCGGCTCCACCGTCGCGTCCTCGTCCAGCAGAGAGGTGCTGCGCAACGGCCGGATGGTCGGCAGCAGCAACTGTTCTTGCAGCAGCTGCAGCGGCTGAAGCAACTGGAACTGCTGCTGGTACTGCTGCTCCGGCTGTTGTTGCTCGGGACTTGCGTGTTCGCCGTTTGAATCCGCGCACGTTGCAACAGCTCCCAGCACCATTTTGCTGGAAACAGGTTGGTCGACAATGAATTATTCGATGTGGTTCCGTACCATTCAGAAGAGTGAATCGGCTGACGCTAAACCCAGCTTATTTAATTGTCCTTGTCACAATTCTGCACAGGATTTACAGGCTCGTAGCCAACTTTTCACAACGGGGTTTCACATTTTCCCAATACAGACTCCAGGGGGCACCATACGCTCGTGTGGGGTTATATTTTTTACAATGTAAAGGGTGCGACATGTTCACGTGGGAGTTCACCCAGTAATGCAGAGGGTCAAGGTGAAAGGATAATAAAGTGGGGTGTGAGGTTCGTGGACGTGTGGTTTCGTCTTATATTCAAACACCACTTTAGCATCACCAGCAGGCCATTAGCGAGGCTGTTTCGGGGGTAGGGGAGTGGGATTCATATATGTGGTCTGTGGAAATTTTCCCCATTTTATTGCTGATTAAGCATAATTTATACCCAATTTTATTCATAAAAGCCAACAGATATTATTAACACAACAGAATTACTTACTATAAACACTTCACCGTATGTGCAGTTTTGAATATATATATATGATGGTGTTCTGGTGACTGGTGACTGGTGACTTTTTGATACAAAACTAGAAGACGACATTGTGCTTGTTCATGCGTAGCCATGTAAGTGACATGATTCCAAGTATAAGTTACATCAAAATGCCCTGTAAAGGTTCCAGTAATATCTATAAAGATACAAAAAAGTATCCTGGCCTGCCAGGCGAGCTTTTTTCACATACAAGGTTTTCCAATGGCACTTATCACAAGAAATTATTCATGTCATTTATATGTGGATGATAGAAAATGGGTAACTAAAGAACAGTTATAAATATTTACATGCCGTGTTGTTGTCATTGCAGTTGATGGTGCAGGCAGCCGCCCAACAAGAGACCTTGCAAAGACAGGTGGCCATAGAGAGAGACCGACTGTGTCTGCCTCCATGGAACGGACAGTAGTGGTCGCTAGAGACAGACTTTGTCTGCCTCCATGAAACGGACAGTAGTGAACGCAAGAGACAGGTGGCCATAGAGAGAGAGAGAGAGACAGAGAGAGAGAGAGAGAGAGAGAGAGAGAGAGAGAGAGAGAGAGAGAGAGAGAGAGAGAGAGAGAGAGAGAGAGCATCTGTGTCTGCCTCCATAGAATGGACAATAGTGGGCGCAAGAGACAGGTGGCCATAGAGAGAGTCTGTCTCTAACTCAATGGAATGGACAATAGTGGATGCTAGAGACAGGTGGCCATAGAGAGAGAGACCAACTCTGTCTACCCCTATGGAATCGGCAGTAGACCTTTCTACGCTGCCTGTTGTGAACAGTGATAATGGCTGCTGTCAAGGCTATTCATTAGGCATAAATTCTGGGCACGTCCTCGTCACAAGAAAGTGTTTTCCATCGGTGACAGATGCAGAGCAGTGTCCTCATTCCTCGTGCTCCTTTCTTGGATGATGGCAGAGCTTCTTGGAAGCTGCTGAGCAGCAATCGACATCACAGTGAACATGTATCGTTTTCTGATGGCAGATATGTAGGGTGAGACAGAAATGTTGTGTAGAGCAGTTCTTTATGTGAACACCGCTGACTTCAGTGTAGTCACATGCAGTTCTCACGCAACCTCTGCATCCACAAGTGGTTTTAAGCACCCTGGTCACTTGTGCAAGAATTCCAAGTAGAGACGTTTTTAAGTGCTTGCGTGTGAAATGTTGTCATTTGCGCCGCTCTGTGTAGGTTACGATATGTGTAGGATATTTCAGTGTTCATTTTTAACTGTGAAGTTATGTTGATACTGGATTTGCAGCGATTGTCTAGAGATACACCAAACAAGGCAGCTGAATGAAAGGGTTTCTGAAATGTGCTTTTCACGGAACACACGTTGATGGTATTTATATTGGCGGAAGATACTTTGTAAATTTTGTAGTGATCAAATTTATGTGAGCATGCTGGCATGTTGATTGACATTTCCATGTTGGCCAGGAGATATATATATATACATAACAATATCATAAACGAGGCACCGAGGAGTGTGGGTGTGTCCAAGTTTTGTTAGAGTAAACACCTAGTGTTACAATTTGGTGACATTAAAAATGTGGTTTTCAGTCAATTAATACATTAAGGTAGGGTGGGGCAAGGCGCCCACCATAAGCAGGAAACGCTGCATTTGTTTTAATAATAACCCAATCGAATATATTTTATGTTGTCATTAATCTAAAATGTACATTCTACTTTGTGTATAAGTATTTTACACATAGACATAACATAATAATTTAAAATTCTACGTTATAAAATAGTTACGAAAAAGGCGTCTTGCCCCATAGGTGGGGCAAGACGCCTTTCCCAAACCGTCGAATAATTACAAGTATGCGAGTTAGTGTGGATGGGTGGATGGTATGGGGGTGGGTGGGATGTGTTTGGGTGGGTGGGTGGATGGGTGTGTATGCTGCGTGTGTATGTATCTGCTTATTTAATTATGTAGTACACATGTTTGGCGATTGAATATATACCAACAATATTGAAATGCATTTTAACAGGCATGCAATAAGAAGAACGAACGAACAATCTACACAAATGTTAAGTAACAGCCAATCTAGCTTTCGATATTTCGGTAGGGTCTATTGTTCCCAGCAGCTGAAGCAGTGTCAACTACGCAGACTCTTCACTGTCACTAGTTGCAGCAGTTCTCGCAAATAAAATTGGCATTCCGACAGTGCACTCTCTATGTGCCCACTCCCTACAGAGCATACACTGAACCCAAACCTCGCGACTTCTGCTGTTACTGAATGGCTCTCCACAAATCAGGCAGTACCATTCATCGTCTTCGTCACTGCTTAGATCGCTCCGGAATCTCTTTGCTGGAACAGTTATTGTCATCTGTTTCTTCTTAGGCATCGGTCGTTTCCCCTTCGGTTTCCCGCCTCCTTTACCCTGCCGCTTAGATATTTCACCCTTCTTGGTAAGTGCGTTTTTGTACGGCGACGACGATATCCAGGCTGCTGATTCCTGTTTTCTCGACTTGCTGCGTGCCGTTGATATTTTCGGCAATGGAGAAATGTTCCTAACCAGTTGGCGAATGACCGTCGTAGCCGGTGTCGAGGCGACAGACCCACCAGTGGGCAGAGTGGCAACCGTTTCGCCCGGTGGCATGTCTGCAGTTGCATGATCATCAGATGAAGGACCAGCACTTGGAGGCTCATCGGATGAACGGCCGGCAGTTGGATGGCCATCAAATGAAAGGCCGGCATTTGGGGGGCCTTCATGTGACGGGCCGGTAGTTGCAGGGCCATCAGATGAAGGACCGGCAGTTGGAGCACCATCAGATGAAGGGCCAGCAGTGGCCAGGTGGGCAGATGGTTCTTCAAGCGGCGTCGGCTCCTCTGTCACGAGTGCTGCAGCAAAATCGTCGTCAGTGAAGACATCTGGATCGTAAGGCCAAAGACCACATGCCCTGAATCCAGTGATTGGCTTATCAAGTGTGGCTGATTTGTTGAACGCTTTATTAAACACACCAGCCATGTCGTAAACGACATTCGCAGACCTGGATTGGTGACCATCCAGCTGTCTACTGCATTGTTGTAAGCGGTCTTCAACGATTTGAAAAACGTTGTGTCGAGCGGTTGCATCCTATGAGTGCAATGAGGTGGCAGAACTAGCAGATGTATGCCTTTGGACCTCGTGTAGTTAACCGCAGCCAGTGTTTTATGGCTGTGGTGGCCATCCATGATTATGATTTGTTGGTTTTCTACACACGCATTGGTCGACGCAGCGAAATGTTCAAGCCAGTTGACGAACAAGTCTGCATCAATCCAGCCATTCGGACTGCAGTGGCCTACAGATTCAGGTGGTGCCCCGTTCATTAAAGCTTCCACCATCCTCTTTCGTGGAAAAATAAACATTGGTGGCAGGTAACGAAATGCTGCATTGATGGCACACACGACTGTCACTGTAGCGCCATGTTCCCCACTGGTGACCTTTGCAACGTGTCTTGCTCCTTTGGTCGCAACGATTTTCCCTGTTCTTTGGACGTTTGTGATACCAGTCTCATCCATATTCCACAATCGACTTCGCCGTCTCCAAAACCGAGCGGTAAATTTCGAAGAACGCATTTACCCGTGGCTTTTTAAAGCCAAGAGCGCGAGCAATGTTGGTAGCCTGCGGTTTCTTTATGGCGAGATCGGGTGACGTGCAAAAAATCCACTCAACCAGTCTTTACCGGCCATCTTGGTTGTTTCGTTGAACAGGTTGTTCACACCAGTTTTGTCGGCAATCTCATAAGCGAGACGTCTTACATCAACAGTTGTCAAGCCGTACATTCGACGTTCCATCTCTGATATGTTCGTACAGGGCTTCATCGACGTCATCTCCAAAAATAACAGTCCTGGGACCGAGTTTCAAAGTTCCAGGGGAGGTCACTGCGTTGTCTCTATGCCTCCGCAAGGTACGAGCTGGTATCCCAAACTGCTTGCTTGCTCTTATCAAAGGAATGCCCTCCTTAACTGCACGAAGAGCTTCGCTGAGCTGACCGTCACCATACTTTCCACTCTCCGTCTTTCTTTTGTATGACCGAACCATTGCCCTGCAAAACGAAGTAGAGAGGAATATTGCTAGACTATTATATTATATTAAATATATTGCTAGACTATTATATTAACTTATAAATGCGATATCATATATGATTATTATATGGTGGGGCAAGACGCCCATGGTAGGCTTCTTACCCCATTCAAAAAGAGCGTCTTGCCCCCAGGCACGTGCGACAGTAAAATAGCTGTATGTAGTCTGCTGTTTAATTATCGCTCATTTAACTGTTACCAAATGTTAGTCTACATAGTTATTGTAAGAGAATCATATTTTTATGGTTATTTATGATAACCACTGAGTTTTACAACGAAACAGGAAATCATCTTTTTTACTATTTTAAACCTACAAATCAGCAAAGTCACATTTTGTACTCACGATTGTTAAAGTCTTGTTTCTTTTTATGTTTCTGTTCATCTGCTGTGTGGCAGCACGGATTTACACAAACCATAGTGCCAATCTGAACCGTTGTTACGTAGATAGGACGGGTGGGCGTCTCGCCTCTTATAGGCGCCTTACCCCACCCTACCTTATATATGTAACTGATCTGGAGCGTAAAATATCCACGATTTATCAATGACATTTAGCAAAGATAGACTGGAATAATACACTGAAGAATAAGACAGCAACAGAATGCTGGAATATCTTAAAGAATGAAATAGAGTGCATCGTAGATAAATTTGTTCCCTTCAAAAAACAAAGGAAACGGACCAGAAAGAAATACTTATCGAAAGAAGCCATTAGAAAAATTAAGTATAAACAAATGATGTGGAAGTCATATAGACGTACTGGCAATGACGAAGACTACAACATTTATAAAGAAGCACTAAACCAAGCTACAGCTGAAATTAGAAATTCAAAGAGAAGCTATGAACATAAATTAGCTTGTAATATAAAACATGACAGCAAGAGTTTTTATGCGTATGTTCGAAGCAAACAGAAAGTTCAGGATAAGGTCGGTCCTCTAGAAGATAGTGCTGGAAATATAATATCAGAAGGATTCTTAATGGCAGAAGACCTAAATGAGTATTTTAGTTCAGTGTTTACCAGAGAAGACACTAGTTCACTGCCAGTACCAGAGGCTAAGTTCAAGGGGGCAGAATCAGACTATTTAAGACAGTTAATTGTAACCCCAGAAATGGTGGCTAAGAAAATTAGGGCTATGAAGAAAAATAAATCACCTGGAGTGGATGGTATTCCACCCAAACTACTAGTGGAAATTGTAGAATAAATTAGCATACCGCTTGCAACAGTTTTCAACTTGTCATTAGAAGAGGGAGTGGTTCCTTTAGAATGGAAAGAAGCAAACATTATACCGTTATTTAAAAAAGGTTCGAGAAACAAGTCAAATAATTATAGACCAGTTAGTTTAACATCGGTGATTTGTAAATTATTAGAAAGACTAATTAAAGATCACATGGTGGATTTTCTTGTTAAACATAACTTGATAAACCCATCTCAACATGGGTTTCTAAAAGCGAGGTCATGCTTAACAAATATGTTATGTTTTTTGGAAGATATCACTAAGTGGGTAGATGATGGATCACCAGTAGATATCATCTACTTAGATTTTCAAAAAAGTTTCAGAGCAGTGTGGAATTGCAGCTTCAAAGGGAAATAAAATCCTTGGATTGATTAGGCGAAATATAGCATATAAAGAAAAAGAACTAATAATACCGCTGTACAAAACAATAGTTAGGCCTCATTTAGAATATTGTATACAAGCGTGGAGGCCATACCGCAAGAAGGACATATATATGCTAGAAAGAGTACAGAGGAGAGCGACTAAAATGATACCAAAACTGAGGGATCTTAGTTATGAAAAACGCCTAAAAGAATGTGGTTTAACAACACTAGAGACCAGGAGATTGAGAGGAGATCAGATAGAAGTGTTTAAAATATTGAATGGTTATGAAAATATTGATAGAAATATGTTTTTTTCAGTTAAGAAAGATAGAAAGACTAGAGGACATGAAGTTACATTAGTAAAGGAGCAGTGTAGATTAGACGTGAGAAAGTTCTCATTTTCACAAAGGACTGTGAATGAATGGAACAGATTATCTGATGATTGTGTGGGTGCTAGTAGTGTGAATATGTTTAAAAATAAAATCGACACATACCTCAGAAGGGCTGGATATATGTAGATAAAAGGGTTGGACTCTCGATAAGCCAAAGGGCTTCCTTGTCCACCTGCCATCTAGAGTTAATTCTCTGGATGGCAATCTTGTTAAATCTTGTTAAATAATTCAGTTAGTAATTTAATAAACCTTTATAAAATGCATATAATAAATAGAAGATTAGAAAACATTTCAACTTGTGGAATTTGAATTAAATTATAGGTATCAAACAGTCGAGTACCGTAACCTCTAGGCCACACTGACTGCAGAAAACGTTATCTGAATTTAGCAACTAACAAACACAATGAACGTAATAATTGAAAATAAAGCTTCTTCACACTTTCTTGTCGAGATTAGGCCCCCTTTCTGAGATCTATAACTACGCAACCACCAACAACAGGATTTCGGCAACCACAACTAAGGCCACATAATTGATAATTCACGGTTTCTCTGCAGCTCGGGCATTTTAAAATAGCTGCCGTTAAACTGTATTTGTTATTGTTCATATAAAATGTATTTGTGTCAAGCTGGATGAATTTCTCTACAGGTTTATCGCTTGTACGAAATATACTCGTTACACATCTTAATTTGTTGACTGCTGAGAATCCCCCTTTGATACTCGGTAGTTAGCTCAATCAGCATACTAAAACAATACCAATCATTTACATTTTAACAGAGTTCTGACGGTAAGCCAATAATTATTTTATACGGCCCAATACATTGTATCTGTGCTCGTATTTGTTATTTAATCAGTGTTAAATAATTGTCACCCTTTTCACCCACTAGCATTTAACATAATACTTATGAGAACCATTGTCATTATGCAATGAAGTGTTGATATCAAATTGAGTCACTCACATAAATCCTTTAGTATAACTCTGTTTTGTCTGCATCAATCACCTCTGACTACAATTTGGAGCCATGTACCTTTAGAGTAAAATTGGCTTCTTGTGTATTTGTTATCCATTTAACATATATATCAACCAGGATGCCCTGGCATTCTGGGTAATGTTTGAACAACATGAAGCAGGTTTTAGGAGTGGGTTCACGCTTTTGAGTATCAGGGAATAATTTTAACATAAACAATTAGGGGTTCACATCTTAAAGATTAAATTTGAGGGGGCCTGATTTAGTGTGAAATGAAAGTAGCGTACCTTATCGTTGACGTCTTATGCAATGTTTCACGCTGAACGCTATCTCTTGTACAATTTCACAACACTATCTCCCGTGGGCATATTCATATTTTAAATGCAATGTTTCTCAACGCGACATGATTTCACTACGTCGGATCAACAGCAAGAATTGGTATGAAGGCGTTGCCCAAGCCCACTGATCTGATCACTGTCTCTTCAAGGAAGGTCACATCAATCGTTACGCAGGCAATTAACAAAGTGTCCTCTCACCAACATCTAGCATATATACCGAGCATTGCGGAATTAACTCGCCGCTGGAGCTTGTCTGAGGTTGCTAAGTTACGAATTGTCTCCTTTATTTGTTTGACCGGTGTTCGCATTCCTGCCTGTTTGCCATGGCAATGTCAAGGCGGCGCTGCTATTCCACGAAGGAGTGCGCGTCTTGTTGATGCCAGTAACGCGTCTGTGAGTAGACTTGTACAGTGACCAACGAATGGTCCTTGACTTGCTTCAGGAAACAAATAATAACCCTCACCCAGTCGTACGAGTGTGCCAAATCTTGACGGAGGGTCAGGTTGTCACAAAACAAATAGCGTTGGTTGTCGATCACATTGCTCACATATGAGAACTTGTTGTAAAATGTCAAATTTTTGGAAATCCCTTTGAGTAATTTCGTACTTTGGTATCCATCATATACATATCAAGGTATGCTCTGGTGAAATTGGCCATGATTCAAACGAATACTTTTTATATAGCATGTGATTAAAAACCATTAATTATTCTTATCGTGAAACTCGATATCGCAATGTTGAGCCACTTGCAATGTTTTTACAAATCCACTTATACGCCTCAAGACACCTTTCAGAACGCGTCTCTCATTGTGGAATTATTTTTTCGTAAACATCACTTTATTTTTCCATAATCGAAGTCCCCACATTTTGTGACAACCAACCCCACTGTGTATGACAATCAACCCGAGTATGGGGCAGGTTGTCACATTAGAGACCCTTTTTTAATTATCCAAATATCATTGTTTGAATAAGGTTACGTCGACATTATTGATACCCATATGCGTACGTACATATAACTGTCAACTTTTTAAGGATATTTCCGGGAGATCTATCAGCGGTTCAGTACGCTTCCCGTGTCGCCTTATCTCGTCGCGCTGTTTCAGGATTTCGACATTGTAAAAACAGGGGTGGGGGTGCTGTTGTAGATTTTCGGTCGACAATTCAGCAGTTCGTGGTCTCGAAGACGGGGGGAATGCTGTTGGGGATTTTCAGCAAAAATCCGGGAAATTTGCCTGTATTCCGGGAGACCGCGAGATACACCAAAAATCCAGTACACCTGTACACCCCTATATCCAGGGAAAGTTAGCAGGTGTATATATGCATCATAGATTAACGTTAATCTTAGCAGCAACAACATTTAGGGAATTGTTACTACAGAGATATAAATAAGAAAAAAGGTGTGACAACCATCCCCGGTTGGTTCCCAATTTCAACCTACACAGTCTTCTGTCCTGTCCCCAAGAAACCTGTGCCATCTGTTCTTAGCGACTACTGCCTAATGGCGCTTACCTCAGTCGTCATGAAGTGCTTTGAGCGACTCGTACTTCGACCTCTCCTGCAGGATGTTGGGAATCAACCGGATCCTTTTTAATTTGTGTATAAACGCAATCAAGGTGTGGAGGACGCAGTCCTCACTCTTTGTCATAGTAAATATACTCACTTGGAAAAGCCAAAGTCGTTTGCAAGGAGAGTCTTTATTGACTTTTCCTCGGCTTTCAACACCATTCAGCCACACATCATGAAGAATAAACTTATCAATATGCATGTGAACCCATACATCATCCTGTGGGTAAGTCAGTTTCTTACTGAGCGTAAGCAAGTAGTGCGCTATAATGGTGATGTGTCGAGCTCACTCTTCACTTTCACCGGTGCCCCCCAAGGGCTCGGTGATCTCCACTGTTCTGTTCACACTCTATACAGACGACTGTCGTAGCAGCCAGGAGACCGTCAATTTCATCAAATACAGCGTTGACGCAGCTATTGTCGACCTATCCGGCTCTAATCAAGTGTGTGCGTGTGCTGTACTTGATTTCACAGTGTGGTGTGGCTATCAAAGACCTGAAAGTTCTTAAAACTGACGAACTCTTAATAGATTTTAGGAAGAATCCTATTCCTCCCAGGAGGATCTGTACTGGCAACGGGCAGAGAGAAAGGGAAGGAAGGTCTCCTCAGACCCCGAACATCCCCTGTTTCCATGCTTTAAACTGCTTCCTTCTGGCCGCCGCTTCCAACTCACTCACAGTAAACTGAATCGCGCTCGAAACTCGTTTGTTCCTTCGTCAATTAGACTAATGAATGAATAACTGTCCTTCGTTCCCCTTCATCTCTGCCAGTCTTACACTGAGTGAGCCTGTCTTGATTTGTGATATGTGAGATGATTTATCTTTTGTAACTTATTTAACATAATTTTAACTTATTTAACCGATATAACTTTTATTACTATTTTATATTTTTATATGGCATGTACATTTGTTTTAATATGCTGCTACACTACAAATTAATTTCCTCCCACGGGACAATACATTATTGTGATTGATTGGTCGGGTCGACCAGGCGCTCGAAATTGGTCAAAAACCCGAATTTGTCGTTCACCTTGATCTTGTAAAGTATTCTAGTCATCACTACTGTATGTAGACGCTCTGGCAGTGGTAGCGGACGGGGAAGCAGATCTCCGAGAACAACTGATAGAGTGGACGGATATGTTCAGCAGACATGGACTGAAAGTTAGTTTGGAGAAGACGGGAGATACTTCGGGTGGGGCAGCAAAACATAGAGCTGGAAATACACCTGGAGGGGAAGAAACTAAAACAAAGAGACTGTTTTGTATACCTGGGTGGAGCGATATGCGGGGATGGTAACTCAGACATCAAAATTCGCAGGAGGATAAACACCGGGGCTTGGAGGAAAGTTTAAGGTGTGATGGACGCAAATCGCGTAATCTCAAAGGGAAGGTGCTCTGCTCATGTGTTTCCCCAGCATACATATATGACCTAGAGACGAAGCAGATCTCCAAGAACAACTGACTGAGTGGTAGTTCAGCAGACATGGATTGAAAGTTAGTTTGGAGAAGACGGTGGTGCTATGGGCGGGGCAGCAAAACAAAGAGGGGAAGAAACTAAAACAAAGAGACAGTTTTGTATACCTAGGTGGAGCGATATGCGACGATGGTAACTCAGACACCAAAATTCGCAGGAGGATAAACGCAGGGGCTTGGAGGAAAGTTTAAGGTGTGATGGGAGACAGGCGCATATCGCGTAAACTCAAAGGAAAGGTGCTCTACTCGTGTGTTTCCCCGGCATACAAGTATGACCTAGACACGATGGCATTGACAGAGAAACAACAAGAGAGTGCAGGTTTGTGAAAACAACTGAGTAAGTAGAATTGCGGGAGTGAGAAGAACTGATAAGCGAAGAATGAAGGAATTGAGGTTGGAATAAAAGAAATCCTTAAGACGAAGCTGGTGAAGAGTCGACTGAAGTGGGCTAGGCTTGTGGAGAGAGATTTGGAAGTTTTGGGGAAAGGAGTGGAGAAGGAGAGCAAAATATAGAGGGGAATGGAGACAGCTGGTGGAGAGAGCAGTGGAAGATAACTGACAGAAAAGAAAGCTGAAATCGATGAACGGAATCAAGGCCAGCCTCACCCTTGACAGGGAATCAAGAGGAGAACAACAACATATTTTCGTGAAGTTGAATATGCCTCACCGCAGCTTGTAGTTACAGGCCAGCATACTCGCCAAGCGCCTTCTCTGCAGCACGTCTTTCTGCCACGGTGCCATTTCATCTCAGAACGCCGTGGCCTTTGTCTCTGCTTAGATGCGACGACGATTCTTCGCTCGTCCTCGCAGAAGACAACAAGCGTCACGAGAGTTTGGTCGCGAAACTGTTCCGTCCGAGCCCGGGCGTTAAAAGTAGGCCTACATCTGGACAACGTTGATCTCCATTAGAACTGCCCGCCAGAAGGTCGTGTAGGCAATGAAGGTGTGCGACATCACATGAGAGCAGGATGGCGGCAGTAGAGCACGTGTCTGTTGTCTCGTGGCAATGGTCGCGATGAGAATGCTGCAGACACATATATATGTACTAAGGCGTTCTTTCTCTTAGTGGCGCAATTTCAGTTTGACCTCGTTCTTTGCAGTTTCTTTTAGCGGCGCTTAATTACGGTGCGACACCATTTCTGCAGCGCGATGAAAAGGTCCTTGCCACGAGGTTGTGTCGTGAGAACGTTTTTATTTGGGATGATTTATGATTTAACGGGTGTGGACCGGGGTGGTTACCTAAACGACAATGTTACAACTGATGTTGTGCACGTACTAGTCATATATTGACATTATATTCGACCTAAATGTTGCGTTGTTATTATTAAGAGTGGTGATTTGATTTCACTATAGACCTAGATGTTGTTTTTCATAAACAAATGTTTGTGACTTGTGTGTAGGGAAATAGTTGGGATTGTGACAAGTTGCATTAATTCCATTTCCATACCTAGTCTAGACATTATTATATCTGTAAATTGTTAGATCACACTGGCAGGCTGTTTATGTTTTGTAATCATTGTTGATACTGTGTGTAGTATGTACAACCGATATCATGACAGTTTAATATAAGCTGCTCCGTTGCCAATGCCAACGGCAGTGCTCAATTACTTGCAATCGCAATATGTTTGGTAGAATACTGACATATTTCTTACCTTAGAAATATGGAAACATTTACAGTCGTGTCTTATGATCACTGTGTCCTTTGTTGTAAGACTGACACTTGTCTTCTTTCTCTGAAAATATGGTGATTGTTCTGCTCCCTTACTTTGTGCCTAGATGCGATACACACATCATACAGTTCACTGGAACGATGTTTTGTATTTTATTTACTTTTAAAACGATTGTGCCGACATTAGTATTATTGTTTGTGTTGGCAGATGACTCGCCTCTGCCGTCTCTTTGTTCGTATTGAATTGAAAATGTAACACCAAACTTGGTGAACGAAACTCAATAAAAGGATTTGATTCCACATTAGTGCAGTTGACATTTGAGAAGTTTGGTGCACTAAAACATATATATATATACATGTATATATGCGACAGCAGCATATATATTCAGATGTGATAAACTGTTCAAGATCATTAAAGTTTTGACCGAGATTGGAATCAGTCGAAACTTGGTGCTCAACGCCCATGAGATATACTGTGTCCAACAAAAATCCCAATTCGGCATTCAGATCCTTGAGTAGGTTTGCCTATTCCTCGAGGCTAGTGAACCTTTTAGCCGGTCCAGTGTTTTTGGTGACACGCATGATTTCCTGTCCTGCCGAAAAGACCTCGTGCTAGTTCTCTGAACATTAGTTTTACCCTTCTACGAATTTCCATACATACCGACTTGCTTTTTTCCACGGATTTTGCACAAATCGTCGTGAGTGTTCGACGTAATGTTTGTTTAAACGCAACTTCAATATTGCAGAACATTTCCTAGAAGTTCTTCCTGGGATCTCATAGTCTCTCCTGGACACGTTTAGTCTCTGCCAAGATCTCACGTGTGAAACGCGTAAAGAATCTGAATGTCAGGATGGTGTAAAGCAACTGCCGCACATCCCCACTGGTTTCTGGTTATTTATTCGGATCCTCGGTAAGCCTTTCAAGTAGCCCTGTCACCGACGCCATCATTAATAGCTTCGACTGTCTCCACATTAATGCATTACTTGTTTGTTGCATAACAAATTACTAATATACGCAACCAAGTTTATAGGACAGCAGAATCGCGGATGTTTAATATGTTTTTACCTGTCTGATGGATAAGTTGACCTGACACCACTTAAACCCTTCAATTGCAACCCTGCCACCGGAGCACTATACACTGGGAAAGTTTAGCGCCTAGCGGAGGGCAACATTCTACAGTGGATGGACACGCCCTATGTGAAAGGGCAGGCAAACATCACGTCATAAGAACCAACACACCACACACAATTCATTGTTCTAGAAGGTAGTTTACTTCATCTGCACCTAAGTTCAGATGACACAAATACAGAATAGGTAGACAGAACTGGTATATTGGCTGAACAAAGACGTTACGCTAATCTGACCGACCGTCTCGGCAGGTGCCGTCATCCTGTCCACTGCCCTTGTGCCATCCCATGGCTTTGTGCATACAAGTGTTGACTATCCACAACATCTACCACCATACAAGGATTTGTTACAAAGCATGGCACATAAATAGCTACATACAATAATGAATATGTACAAAAAACATGCCGCAACTCATGGTTCAGCTCTAGTAACTTAAAACATGACGTTACCATTCTTATATACAAAGTGTCCATGACCACATATTCAACTGGACATTACTGACAGGGACAGATAACCAGAATGTACTAAATAAAATAACTAATTTCCTTTACATAGGTACGGTGACAACAACATTGGTTACCTGGAGATGGTACCAAGCTGTAATGTGAAAAGGTGCAGCTAAATTTTTTAATGTACCCAAATAAAGAATACAATCATAACACTGTACAGAAGTAGAGCTATTTTAAATTTCAATGGTGTCATTGGTGTGTTAACGTCTGTTACAATAACATACACCGAATGATGTACACAATGTATAGAACACTGATGTATCTTATACGACTCACTGCACTAATGGTGAATACATAGGTGCTGTACTTCCCCAATCTCCTGGCCAACATGGAAATGTCAATCAACATGCCAGCATGCTCACATAAATTTGATCACTACAAAATTTACAAAGTATCTTCCGCCAATATAAATACCATCAACGTGTGTTCCGTGAAAAGCACATTTCAGAAACCCTTTCATTCAGCTGCCTTGTTTGGTGTATCTCTAGACAATCGCTGCAAATCCAGTATCAACATAACTTCACAGTTAAAAATGAACACTGAAATATCCTACACATATCGTAACCTACACAGAGCGGCGCAAATGACAACATTTCACACGCAAGCACTTAAAAACGTCTCTACTTGGAATTCTTGCACAAGTGACCAGGGTGCTTAAAACCACTTGTGGATGCAGAGGTTGCGTGAGAACTGCATGTGACTACACTGAATTCAGCGGTGTTCACATAAAGAACTGCTCTACACAACATTTCTGTCTCACCCTACATATCTGCCATCAGAAAACGATACATGTTCACTGTGATGTCGATTGCTGCTCAGCAGCTTCCAAGAAGCTCTGCCATCATCCAAGAAAGGAGCACGAGGAATGAGGACACTGCTCTGCATCTGTCACCGATGGAAAACACTTTCTTGTGACGAGGACGTTCCCAGAATTTATGCCTAATGAATAGCCTTGACAGCAGCCATTATCACTGTTCACAACAGGCAGCGTAGAAAGGTCTACTGCCGATTCCATAGGGGTAGACAGAGTTGGTCTCTCTCTCTATGGCCACCTGTCTCTAGCATCCACTATTGTCCATTCCATTGAGTTAGAGACAGACTCTCTCTATGGCCACCTGTCTCTTGCGCCCACTATTGTCCATTCCATGGAGGCAGACACAGATGCTCTCTCTCTCTCTCTCTCTCTATGGCCACCTGTCTCTTGCGTTCACTACTGTCCGTTTCATGGAGGCAGACAAAGTCTGTATCTAGCGACCACTACTGTCCGTTCCATGGAGGCAGACACAGTCGGTCTCTCTCTATGGCCACCTGTCTTTGCAAGGTCTCTTGTTGGGCGGCTGCCTGCACCATCAACTGCAATGACAACAACACGGCATGTAAATATTTATAACTGTTCTTTAGTTACCCATTTTCTATCATCCACATATAAATGACATGAATAATTTCTTGTGATAAGTGCCATTGGAAAACCTTGTATGTGAAAAAAGCTCGCCTGGCAGGCCAGGAGACTTTTTTGTATCTATAGATATTACTGGAACCTTTACAGGGCATTTTGATGTAACTTATACTTGGAATCATGTCACTTACATGGCTACGCATGAACAAGCACAATGTCGTCTTCTAGTTTTGTATCAAAAAGTCACCAGTCACCAGAACACCATCAAATTTTAGTACTGAATGGAGGTCCTATACAAAAGCCCCAAAACTACCACAAGAATGAAACTGGGCATAGAGTAGAAACATCTGGTGACCATATCCGAAGAAATTTTTTTTTGGGATGACACTCTTGGAGTTACTGCACTAACATGCACAATCATATGTTACATGAAGGATTGGGAGGATTGGAGAACGAGAGCAAGAGATGGAGGGGAATGGAGACAGTTGGTGGAGAGACCAGTGCTAGATAAGTGAGAGGAAAGAAGAAGAAAAAACCAAAATCGACGAACGGAATCAATGCCAGCCTCACCTCTGACGACTAGGAATCAAGGCCAGCCTCACCCCTGACGACTGGGAATCAAGGCCAGCCTCACTCCTGACGACTGGGAATCAAGGCCAGCCTCACCCCTGACAACTGGGAATCAAGGCCAGCCTCACCACTGACGACTGGGAATCAAGGCCAGCCTCAACCCTGACGACTGGGAATCAAGGCCAGCCTCACCCCCGACGACTGGAAATCAAGGCCAGCCTCACCCCTGACGACTGGGAATCAAGGCCAGCCTCACCCCTGACGACTAGGAATCAAGGCCAGCCTCACCCCTGACGACTGGGAATCAAGGCCAGCCTCACCCCTAACGACTGGGAATCAAGGCCAGCCTCACCCCTGATTACTGGGAATCAAGACCAGCCTCACCCCTGACAACTGGGAAGCAAGGCCAGCCTCACCCCTGACGACTGGGAATCAAGGCCAGCCTCACCCCTGACGACTGGGAATCAAGGCCAGCTTCACCCCTGACGACTGGGAATCAAGGCCAGCCTCACCCCTGACGACTGGGAATCAAGGCCAGCCTCACCCCTGACGACTGGGAATCAAGGCCAGCCTCACCCCTGACGACTGGGAATCAAGGCCAGCCTCACACCTGACGACTGGGAATCAAGGCCAGCCTCACCCCTGACGACTGGGAATCAAGGCCAGCCTCACCCCTGACGACTGGGAATCAAGGCCAGCCTCACCCCTGACGACTGGGAATCAAGAGGACAACATAAACATAAATATTATGGAATGTGCCTCATTCATGTTATTCTGGTACGTTAATTTAAATGATCGTAAAATGAGCCAAGGGTCTTTCAAGATATATAATGCTCCTGGCAGGTTGTTCCATGGTATATAGTGTCGATGACCAGTGCTGCCCTCACCTGGTGGGCGAGGATAGGGTCAGTGCTGTAGGGTGGCCGACTGAGCAGGTCTCTGTAGAGAAGCTCCTGTTCACGGGCGGCCAGCATGAGGGGGTGGCCGTGGGGTAGTGGGTACGGCCCAGGCAGTCCACGGGTTGCAGCAGCCACCTCTACTGCTGCAACACGGACACACAACAGATTAGTTCAGGGGTCATTTTTAAATGAAGTCAGACATATACATCTGGTTGATTAATGCTGTTATTCACAAATGTACTAGCGCGCCTGTATGACATCAGCTATGGGAGGCAATATCACAGCATCATCAAATGAAGGCACGTCAGTAATATAATAACAATTGTTACATAATAACAATATTTACATAACACCAACGCTTAACACAAAAACAATGGTTACGTAAATACTGCGGTGAAACAAACTTACAGCAACTTCAGTAAAAAGAAGACATAAGTGACATACTAACAACAAGTTACACAATAGCAACAATGACATAGTAACAATTGTGACACATCAACAGAAACATAGTAACAACCGTACAGGAATAAATATACTTTGAATGAACCAGATTAATTAATTTTAGTTGTCAATAAAGAAACTGCCTAAACGTGACATATCCAAGTTGTCACTGGCATGGGGTATTAAAAATATCAAATGCAAACAGATCCAGTGGTATTTGGCAAGTGGGCAGGTCAGTTTGAAGTGCAGCAGTTTAATAAACCAGAAACATCACTTCAGTCTGCATTTGCACAATTTAACTTCAAGGTGTGATATCAATACTTTATTAAAACTTTAATGAGCCACAAATCACTACTTCATCTTCATTTCTTACTTTGGACTGGCATGTACTTGAGGCAACTAAAACCTCGAACATCAACAGATCACTGTATTTGTGTTCTACAACACCCACACACACCTGTGAATACAATATAATCATTGCTAGTTACCTGACAATGACTGAGGCCCGAGTCCGGGGGGCGGGAGGTGTAGGGGTGGCACACCCAGTGCAGGGTCAGGCTGGTGCAGATGTAGGTGTGTGTGCGCGTGTGCATGTGTGTGTGTGTGCGCGGCGGCGGCAGCAGCAGCGACGGCCGCTGACTGGTGAAGTCCGGCCATCTGTAGTCGGATCATTGGGTCAGCCGCCATCGCCATACGCTGTTCCGACTGGAGCCACTCCGCAGACAGGCGCTCCACCATTGCCGGGTCTACAACACAAACCACTGGTTGTAACACAACTGGAGTAACTTTCCATGGTCAACAGTAAAAGAAGAAAAGTAGCCTGGAACAAAGTCTGGAAGATAGACACATCTGAAAACACAATTTTACTCACAAAAGCATAAGATGCAGGCCAGAAGATTAAGACAAGTCAAAGCATTTATTCAAACAAACCAAACATATTAGACGCAAAAATTAAATATACGAAGCATAATGGTGAAAAGTTTGAAAGGCAAAACATTGAAGGAAATTACTTATAAAGTCTTGTTACTAATCTTTTTACATGATGTTAAATTGTTAATTACATAAGTGATACAGGCTATCATTACTTATGTGGCTATCATTACTTATGTTTTGGGAGATTATTATTAAACTGTACATTTTGACATTAAATGTGTTTACGATAACTTTCAAATAATTGTTTGAGGCATGCACATATTATAACATACACGTCCTGAGAAAAATAAATATAAAACAGCGTACCCAGTCGCTCGAGTCGCTCCCTCTCCCTCTGCAAGAGGTCATTGGCGAGACTAGCAGGGGGGTACACCCCAGGGATGTGGGGGCCTCCGTGCATGGGCCCCGCCCCCGGCATCTGGCTACCCGGGGGCATCAGCATGCTGTAGCGCCTCTGTAGCTCCACCCACTCGGGCAGGGTGCCGGGAAACCGGTCCAAACCTGAAGCAGACAATGTCACGTAACAATAAGGTAACTTCTATTGCGCCTAAATTCTTGGAAACCAAGCTCAGAGGTGTGTCAAGACAATAGGATGGC
This sequence comes from Paraescarpia echinospica, assembly GCA_020002185.1. NCBI lineage: Eukaryota > Metazoa > Annelida > Polychaeta > Sabellida > Siboglinidae > Paraescarpia > Paraescarpia echinospica. The sequence continues at coordinate 52,704,093 of CM034537.1, forward strand.
GAGTCTGAAAATCGATAAGCAGTATTCAAGTTGTCAACATATTGATAGATATGCGCCAAATAGATAGATATGGATCATGAATGTTTCACATTTGATTTCACTTCACTGTCTTAGCTTTACTTTACCTAAAGATAGGACTTGGTTACTTGCTTACACGCAGCCTTGAAGCAACAAACCATCGACATCAATTACCACCGTTAGCGGCACCATCTAGCAAGTTGATCACCATTCAATTACATCAGGAAGAAAAAAGGTCTTCTAAAAAGCATAAAGTAAATAACTCAACTATCGTCTGTGTTTTCTGAAATAAATCACCAATTGGTAGATGGGTGGTTTGGATCGAAGGAAGCAAATGAACTCAGAAAGAGACGAAGGCGCTGTGCAGGAGATGCACTTACGATGTTCCATTGTTAGCGTATCAATATATAAATGTTTGGAGCAACATGACAAGAAGATACCCACCGGGTGGTTTCATTTCCAGCTCCTGTTTCATCTTTTCGCGCATCTCCATCTCCCGAAGTTCACGCTCCCGCATTTCCCTCTCGCGGGCATCTCTCTCCCGCTTGTCTCGTTCCAACTCAATCTCCAGCCTGGGAAAAGGGAGAGACACGTGAGAGCTGAACTAGGGTGACACATGAAATGCCAAACAACTTCTCTCAGTGTGCCTCATTAAAGTGCACTGGATGCGGTTTTTGTTTTGAAAACTACCCACAAAACACAAGTTTATATAATTTTGAGACATCCAAAAGAATAAATGCCACTCATAAATAAGTGTTACTGTTGCAAATAATACATGTGTTAGGGGTAAATTTACATAAAAGTCAATGACTTCGTATTAACCCCCCACTCAAATACTGAATACTCCCTCATTTATATGTGTATAGTTATATATATTTGTTTGTCTTGTATAGTGTAACCAATGTTTTTTTTAAATGAAGCCTTTCATTCACAGCTGCTATCTTACCAAAAAGGTTACTTTGTTTCTTGTGTCTTAACTAGTTTTATGATGAAGCCATACCGTATGCCTGGGCAGATGACACCAAGCCAGAGTAGTAACAAAACAACAATTTGAATAAGTTAGATACAGGACATATGGGAAGGAGGGAGGATGACCAGAGTGACCACTGACCGTTCTCGTGAGCCGGGCGGGTACATGCTGGCCATGGCGTAGTAGGGGTCCACTACAGGCCCCATCTGACCAAGACTGTAGGCCAGTTGAGGGTCTTGTTGCACACCTGAAACACATACATGGACACTTAGCAAGCTCGCTCTCTCTCACTCTCTCTCTCTATATATATACACATGCATACCTACATAAACACACAAATAATTGACATATATAAACTACCATACATACGTAATTACATACACTTACAGACACACAAACTAATATACATGCATGCATGAATACATTAGGGGTTTACGGAACGCAAGATCCTGCGTCATATATGCACAGAAACAGTACCTGGACGCGTACAAAATAATCGTTGCATTCCATGGAACGCATGTGTATCAATGACATACAGTGTCCCCCTGGGTAAAATGATGGGCGAGGTGGCAGTGATGGGGTACGTGAGCGCCGCAGGTGTGAAACGTTGCTAAGGGGGTCCGGGGGCGCACTCCCCCGGAGATTTTTTTAAAACTAGCTTTAAAATGGTGTATTCTGAGGAACGTTTTAGCCTTTACTCTTGAATGTAGAAGGGAAGATATAAAACAACAAGACACTACTTATAAATCATGATTGATAAAAGTTAGTAATCATGATTGTTTCATCATGTTAAGGTGTGGTTTCCATTTTACCACTGGTACCCAGCAGGTGTGGTTTCCACTTGACCACTGGTACTTAATTGTGATTATGTTTTTCTTGCACTAACCCTTGGCCTTGTTACCTGACAGAGTAAGTAAAATGTAAGTTCTTATAAAGTGCAGGACTGCTCACAGCGCTTTATACTTGACTCCCTGGCAGACCTGTTCAATCGAACACCATCTTGACTTCTCTGGGAAGCATCCAGGGGTATCATCTGAAGACTCTTTCATCATCACCTTTAAACGATTATAATATCATAATATTACGGTCAATTGGTGGTTTATGTTCCAAAGATTATATCTTATTTGTTGCTAGCATGCTATGCAATTAATTAAACAGTCTTCTCTGGAATACAAAAAAAGTATGTTTCTATTAATCACAAGAACGTTTCTCAAATTGTGTCCTTTTTATAAAACAGTATAAGTTGTTTAGTATATCCCAAGTTATTGATAACCCGTTAGTATAGCTCTCATTTTACATGCGCTGTGCGGTAACTGACTAGCGCAAACTGGGTCGCTATATTTGAGCTTCAACAGGGTCCGGATTCGATACAAGTGCCGACTACTGAATAGGATGCACGGTTTTTATTTGGGCTTCAAAAGAGTGGGGATTCGACACAAGTGCCGAGTAGTGACGTAGTGCCATCAGCCTGCATGGTTTTCACTCCCACCACCGTCATAAACTAAAATGCAGGTTACCGTTTGGGCGCCATTTTACATGAATGTCTAGATTTCTAGTATGTCGAAACTCCGCGACGTGTCACCATTGGAGACACCGGGGATACTGCAGGAATATTCCGTGAATGGACAACTGACAAGTGATATCTTTCACGTTGTCCAATGGAGTTAAATCCTAACCGCTCTGAGCGACATTATCGTTAAGACGACTAAATGATGTTGCTACAAATGTGCAATTTTGTAGGAATATGAGTTACTTTGTGGTGTCATTTCGCGCCGCTCGCCAGCGCTGAATATATCGCGAAAGAACAAAAAAATGGGCCAAGTGGCCCTGAAGTCCTTTGGACTAATACGTCTATATGTGACCCCGGCTGACTAAAAATGAGTGATAAGTTGAAAAAATTGTAACATTGTTTTCTTACATTCTTGTAAAGGTTGGGTATGGTGCAAAAAGTGAAAATGAAGAAAACGGCTGTTGAAGTTTTACATTACATATGCAAATGGATTGCATGGAAATATTACATGCATGACATTCAAATGTGGCACACAGTATGTTATGTTGCAACGATACACTGGAAGTATGAATGTGCTGCTACAAAAATTTATCAAGTTATGCCAGATTATGTCTTTATGTGTAAAACTAAGAGGACAGATTATTTGAGAGCAAAACGTAGACTCACTGTTTGACACAGTTTAAAACCTACAGGGAACTGTCCAGCTTAACAGGGGTCTAGTGGCTTAATGCTGTCTGTTGACACAAGCTTGTCTGCTCTGGCTGTGTGTGACCAATTAAATATTAGTCAAGGCCTCAATGATACAAAGCAGAGTGGACAGTGGGCCAGGCAGTTTCTTGCACATTACACAAATATACTACTCTAGTGGGCTCTGTCAGTTGAGGCAAGCCTCTGCCAGTCTCCAATTACAGATCAGTCACACCAGTCAGGCAGCCACAGTGAGGTGTGACAGATTTTCCTGGAAAGGGATTAGTTGAACAAAAGGACTGTTAACATGATAGATCATATGCTGCAGCAGACAGTTTAGTTAGCAAATTTAGCATTTTAGGGGACCTTTGGTGCCCTTAGAATGATTCAATCAAATACAGATTTCTTGTGTACAGTTGCACTGCCACATGAAATGTCTATGCAAAATTAGAGAAAAAGTTAATGAAGAGTTTTTGAAAAAATAGGCAAAATGTGAAAATTTACCAGTTTTGGGGTCTTTTTTGGGAGTCATTAGGTGCCCTTAGAATGATTCAATAAAATACAGATTTCTTGTGTACAGTGACACTAACCTAAGGAATGTCTATGCAAAATTAGAAAAAAAGTTGCTGAATAGTTTTTGAAAAAATAGGCCAAATGTTACACTTTTACCAGTTTTGGAGTCCTTGGAGGCCCTAGGGAGCCCTTAAAATGATTCAATCAAATACAGATTTCTCGTGCATAGTGGCAATGCCCTAAGATGTCTATGCAAAATTAGAAAAAAAGTTGCTGAACGGTTTCTGAGATACGGCAGCTAACGGCGGACGGCGGACGGAGAGTGATGGCAATAGTCCCTTGGACCTTCAGCCAAAGGACTAAAAATGGGCGTACAAAATAGCTATGAGGCGGCAATTTCAGCAAATTTTGGGCGAGGTGGCATAGAAAAATGGCGAGGCAGCCTGCCTCGCTTGTCATATACCAGGGGAAACACTGCATATAACACAAATATATATCGATTGTAAATGCCTTTAACTTGGTAGTTTATTACCGAATCAGTTCATTTGGTATTTCTTTTCACGAGTCCTTCCCGTAGGCATATGCTTCCCGATTCTGAAGGGTGTCTAATCCTCCGTGTGGCGCCGTCCTGCACATAGTTTTGCAGAAGGGCCTCTAGGGACTGAATCATGAACCAGAATACCATTCCAATCCAAGCGCAAACCTGTTCAGGCTTCAGCATTTGAGTGCAGTCGCTGTGCATTTTAAGACTTCCTAATTTATTATAGAGCTACAGCGATGAAAAACAAAGCGACTTACAAACATTCTTTTGTATAACTAGTCGCTTGTTATCACCAAACAAATGACGGATCGTACGGTGACAATGGTAACAATAGAGAATGCAAGCACTCTGATCCCGACTCCTGTGGCCGATCGTGTCAGTTGCTCGTCCAACAATCGAACCGATTTGATACCCCACTCCTCAGTGTGTTTATGCCACCATTCCACATTGTTTCAGATATACAGTACAATGTTATAAAATATTGATTTGATGGCACTTTTGAGGCCCAAATAGCGCTCCGGTTTGCGCCAACATGTGATTGATTAATATTGCTTGTTTCAAGTGTGCCGTGCAGTAACCTGCAACCGCAGCGGCGCACACTGATTCAAACCTGAGCGAGCACTATTTGGAACATTATATTCTGAAATGATGTGAACTGATGGAATAAACGCATTGAGGTATAACATTTAGGCACAACTGTCATAATTCCGAAATTGTGGTGGGCCCGGATTCTACACAATGTCACAATTAAGTGTCCACAAAGTAATACACAGTTCCATCTGCTGCCTGTTGGCTATTCCAATACTACTGTCATCACCACGGTCAGGTTTCCCGCCACCGAGACAAATTCAGCCTTCCAAAGTGAGTCGTTATCCTTAGATTAGCCTTAAGAGATCTCCCAATGTGACATTTACACACAAGCCAAGGCATCTAGCAAACTAGCACACCCTCTCATAAGTGAGGAAGGGTGTTCTAACTTAACTTCCAAAACTTTGTCGATTATCAAGGGAAAACATTAACAAATAAAACAGTATATTGTAACAAGGCATGTTACTTTATTGTTAAGTTTTTGTTAGTGTCAAAACTAAATAATAATAACCCGGTTTATGATCGGTTATATAATTTGTGATATTTAGAAAACAATACTTACAATTAAAAAAGAGCAATAAGTGGGACCCTCGCTACAGGCTTGGGACCCCCCCAATACATGCATAATAAACTACACTCAATTACTGATCAAAATACACGTGAGAAGCCGTTTGGATACTTTGAAAGTGAAAACAGAAAACAATCACAAATCATGATGAAAGGATGGGATAAAATTACTAATGAAAAACGAGTTTAAAAAAGAAATGCCTGTTCGATGAATCACCTATGTCACAGTGGGTGACATCGAACTCGTAACAACAGCTAAATAAGTCGCTCTGCAATGACACAAGCATCAATAGAAAGCAACGGTTCGACTGCTTCGTGATCCACTTACCGAGAGCATGCGGCCTCGCATATTCTGACAGCTGCCTTAATGCAGGGGTGGGGTCAGGCCCCAAGTATGCCCCCCGGGGGGTAAGACGCTCTGCCCCACCAGGGTACGAGGGAATCTGTGTACTCATGAAGTTACTCGTGATTTGTGCGTCAGCCGACTTGTTCTCTGGAGGCGTGTGATGTTTCTTCTATGGCAAACATAGGCTACGTTACTAGCGTATTGGATTTATCTACAGTAACATGTAACTCCTGTGTTCATCTGGCAAGAATCTTGTAAGTTTATATCACTACTGCTGCATGGGTGAAACGATTATTACTAATAAAACAAATTCTTTTTACAGTGACAACAACCAACAGTTTGCAAGATTAAATATACCCAGTAATGCTGCGTTATTCAAAAACACTACTGTTTATTTAAAACATTGTATTAACCATTTCAGTATGACAGGCCGGTTTTCTGGCTGCATTGTCTGTGACGCTTCAGTACGTCAGGCCGTTTTTTTGGCATTGACGATGTCTGCTATGCAAATCGTTTTTATTCATAATAATCCACTATGTGGAGCCACATGTTGTGTACGGTTGTCAAGGCGAATAAATTAGCTATTCAGCAGTGGTCATCGTTTATTATCGCTCAATAATAGTTTACGGTGATTTTCACAGTTTTTAATGATGGATTATCAAAATCTGCTATGGTCATAATGGCGGACGACATTACTTCAATTAGCAATTTACCACCGTATGTTTTGGACAGATTATTTGATAGTTTTATCGAAGAATCTTTGTCGGATGTTGACGATCGACATAATAACGATGTCGGCAAACTTGATATACAACTGAGTTCAGCAACTACAAAAACGGTGAAATCTTGGCGGCCATCTTAGATTGTTGGTTACCATGACGACGGAATGTAAAATGATATGGCTTATTTTATTTGCTGATTATCATACTTTCCGAATATATATAACATTCCTATTCATAAAATGCATTTTTGTTGCTCAAATCTTGACTTGAAGTGAGGTAGTCCATTATCTTGCATATTCACTGGGAATGCAGTATTTAGTGGTCACAGCTGGTCAGGGCTGTAGTACTGAAATGGTTAAATTATAAATTTTCCTCTAGATTCACACTGAACTATCACTAGTAAAATTGTTATGCACACACATCATACATTATTTCATACATGAGCTGCTAGAAAATTTACAGAAAACCATCATTTAAGACTAAAATACTTGAAGGAGTGACCAAGTCTATAATGCCTATTTCTAGAAGTGATCAACACTTACAGAGACCCTCTCCTCCTCTTTCAGTTCTTCTTTCCGTTCTGTCTTGATGGTCGCAGATGGCTTCAGCTGTGGTGCCCCCGCCTGCTGCTTGGCGCGCTGCTGGTCCTGACCACCGGAGACGCGTGACACCGGCTTGAACTCAAAGTCGCAGCGACTGCATGAGTCCCAGCCACGACTCCAGTGTTTGATGAAACTGCACAACAAGACAGGATTCATTACATGATGTGCAGTGCCCGCATTAATGGGTTTTTTGAGTGATATTACAGTAGAACCTCTCTATTAAGGTCACCTTTCGAAATGGGCCAAACTTACCTGAATAGCGACCGTATTAATGTGACTAATATCCTATACTTTACTGAATGTAGAAATTATTTGAGATTGTTATAGGGTGACCTTAATTGGGAGGTGGCTGTGTCACCAAGGTGACCAAAAAGCAAGGTTCCACTGCACTTGGTTATTCAAGGAGGGATGCTGCTCAAGTTTCACTGCATCCCTTTGATGCAATTTAATGTGGAGTATTAGGCAGGTTGTTTACAAAGAAATACGTCACATATCCAGATTGTACTGACAAGCACAATTTTGTTTCGCAATGGGCATACAATTGCAAAAGTGTGGCGCCACCTAGAAACTAAATTGTGAAAATGAAATAAATGAGTAGGTGCAGTAGTGCCCAGTTGCCCACAAATATGCATCAGTACCGCATCAGTACCTGATGGCTGATTATTGTGTTATGGCGTGAGTGTACTAGGAAGCTGTACTAAAGTAACCCTCATGAAAAAAGTCCCTGTTCTTCATAGTGTTCAACTGCAATCATCAAGGTAAGAATACAACAACAAATATTGGAAAACATTTTAAGGCTGAATGTACATGATCATCCCCAGGAGTAGTTAGGAAAACAATTGATTGATAAGCATTTGACTTGTATTATTCCTTTCCGAAATACATGTAATGATAACAATTGAATATAAATGTTCCTAAATGGCTGTCAATCATACAATAAAAATTGTATTTATGGACAGAATGCATGCATTGTTTTAATACAGGTTTAACAGACATGACAAACCAGAAGCGTTCACAAAACAATTCGCTATGTCTATTGAGAAATGAATGACACAACGTGTATACTCACATGGCGTTCTTGCTGCGGTAACACTCCTCGTCCACGATGCGGGCGGGTGGACTGGGACTGCGCGTCGTCTCAACCGTGTCACTCGCAGGACTGTCAGCGCCACGCACTGGTGACCGCGAACGCGACCGTGATCGAGATCGTGTCTGCGTTGGCGAATGAGGTTGTACGGGTGCGGAGATGGGAGGGGTGTGAGGTCGCATGAGAGGCAGCCCTGGTACTAGGGGTGGAGGCGTCTCGGGCTGCTCTTGTTTACAGTGAACGTCCAGCAGTTGAGATGGCCGTGCTGCAGTACTGCTGACCAGCGGCGGCGGACCTTGAGACGGTCCCTGGAGTGAACGCTGGAGCGCAGCATCAGGTGGCAGCACCGGGTACATGGATCCCACCAGTGGCTGCGAGGGCAGTGGGTATAATGAGCCTGGCAGTGTCATAGATCCTGGCAGTGGGACGAAACCCGTTCTTGGTGGTTGCCCCACCAGCTGGGGTGGCAGATGGGGCAATCCGTGATGAAGCGCAAGGGGTGAGCCACGCTGATGCGGCACTGGCGACCCACGATGCAATGGTGTGGGCGATCCACGATGCATCTGTGTGGGTGATCCACGATGCAATGGTGTGGGCGACCCACGATGAATTGGTCCAGGCGACCCACGATGCATTGGTCGTGGCGATCCACGATGCATTATTCCGGGTGACCCGCGTGCCCCAAGGACGGGCGATGCACGCTGACTGGCCACTGGCGACGCCCTCTGTTGAGTAACAGGTGAACTGCGCTGTGATGTTGCCGGAGAGTTCCTACATATAAATGGGAGCGGCGACATGCGTGGGGAACTTGGCTTCAGCGGGGGAGGTGGAGACCTCTGCAGTGGTAACAATTCATCACGCACAACCCTCTGGCCGAGTGCAGCCATTGGCCCCTGGGTGGCACCACTGTCTGCCTCTGACACGACATCGTCCCTGCGTGTCGCCCCGTCCGACGTCACGCCAACGTGACGGGGCGACCAGTCATAGTCAACCGGCTCTTTCTTTATTTCTGTCTTAATAACAATGTCTGTGACCGGCTTCACTGTCTGTCCGACACTAGCCACGGCAGAGACACTTATGGTTGACGCGTCGGTGACAGTCGTGTCACCGGCTGTTGTGGCGACACTGGTGATGGTGGTCAGGTCTGGCTTGATGTCCTCTGGGCAGTATGCCAGTGTGGGCAGGGGCTTGTGGTCCGAGTCGTCTGTCGGACTCGGTGTACTGGATGACGTTGTTGACGTCAATTCATCCTACAACACAACACACATGACAGAGACTGCACAGTCCAACAGCACCAATGAGATGTGGCACTGGTGCACAGGTTAACATACGGTGCCAAAGGGCAGATCAGATAGACCAAAATTAAGATACTGATTGGTTAAGAAAATATTGATGGAAGTATTTGTTCTCATTTAAAAAAGGTAGGACTAGACTCACTAGCACGCCTGGGGTAGTAGTAATATGTAATAGTAACGATTACAAATATTGAATAGTAATAGTAATAGGTTTAGCAAAAATTCAATGCAATAGTAATTGAACATTACTATTCTTAGTCAATGTAGTTAGTAGATTGTACTAAATATGGTATATACTATATAGATATATTTTGTTATGAATTTTGTTATACTTTATAATGATGATGTTGAAAGTACTTGACATTCTCAAATATTATTTCAAATACTTTGGGCATGGGTAAGAATAAATGGCAAGTTAGATTTTTGTATTCACCTGTCTTGTTTAACTTCTTGAGACTGGGTCAAACTTATTGTATTTATGCCTACTGTGCATTACACCATAAGATGTGATGATGAAAGATGTAATAGTAACTGATTCAAATGTAATAGTAATAGGAAGAATTCAGCATGTAATAGTAATAGGAAGGAAACAAAGTAATAGTAATAGATTACACTGCAATGTAATTGACCCCAGGCCTGCGCACTAAAGGACAGGAAGTAACATTTGTGAAGGAACACTGATTGGATACCAGAAAGTATTCATTCTCGCAAAGGACTCTATGTGAATGGAACAGACTATCAGGTGATTGTGTGGGTGCTAGCTGTTTGAGTATGTTTAAAAACATACCTCAGAAGGGCGGGGTACACAGAAATAATAATAAAACAAGGCAGACTCTCGATAAGCCAACGACTTCCTTGACCATTTGTCGTCTGGAGTTAACTCACTGTGGCAGTGTTGTTAAAAGAAAATTGTAATTGTGATTATAATACAATTACTTTGTCATTATGGAGTACAATTACAATACCCGGACTTTGCCTTTTGAACCAATGTAACCGAGTGCGAGAATGGTTACTAAGCACAATTACCGAGTACAATTCTTGCTGTTTCTGCAAGACACGTGTTAGAAACATCCACACACTGAGCAGACAGACAAACCAACAGAATGAATGAGATGTTTGAGGCCTGTTTAATCGGACAGCCCTGTATTATCAACTTGTTGTCACCACTGCCGTGGTGGCTTCATGACATAAATGACAAAACAACTGGGCGAGACCTGCTTACCTGGCGACTCTGAGTGACTGGATGGATGTCCTCGTTACAAACACTGCTACTGTCAGTGAAGGACTCACTCGGACTGTCACACCATTCCTGTAAGAAACACATACTACAAAGGTAAAGGTGAGTTATTCTATAGCACAGCATCCAGTCCTTTGGATTGCTCAAATCGCTGAACATTTTATCTCCCGGCACACATTTCATTCAAACACCATCTCGACTTCTCCGGAAAGCAATTGTCCATGTTACAATTACTGCGTGACGACTATTCGTACACGCTGTCATGTATCAACCACTGTCTTAACCCATTCGACCCCGCGCGTCCCAAAGCGTCCGGGTGTTTTCTCCCCAGAGCGCCCGGTGGAGATAAAGCATCTAGTGGTGGCCCCATCTTGCGGATACTTAAGATATTAATACTGGCTGATTCCTTGACATCTGAGCTATGAATTGTGGGTATTTTCGACATGTGCTTGCATTGAAAAAAATAGTTTTTCGCGATAGAAGTTCATCACCTGTGGACCTTCAAAAATGGCGGCGCCTTGGACATCGTAATGACGAAGTTTGCGCTATTATTTCGTAGGATGGGACATTTCTGACACTGAACTAAAGGTAAGTTGACATTACGTTCGAAAGGCAACTGAATGAGCGATAAAATGGATGACTTGGCCTTGGGTTTTGTTTATGTTTCGTTGTTCAAGTTTGGTCACCGTCAGTTGGGTTTTCGACACGGAGACTGCTGTTTATTTGATGTTACTATATGAAAATTATGTCTTTTTTATTAGAATAAAAGGGTACGTATTCTAATTCAATTGTTCTAATAGTCAACATTTGGTTGTTTCAGGTGTCAATATGCTAGTGATCACAATGTCAACACTGACGAGTGACGTTGACGCGACACAGAAGCCATATGTAAAATGACAGCAACCAAGATAGAAGACTTATAAAGCTGTGTTTGCTGTCTATACTTATACAAAGTGAACTGATTTACATTGTTTCATGTCTAAGCCAGGCTTGGCAAGTGTAAATACACAGTAGAATGCATTTGATGTCAATAAAATGTATGATATTCTACTCTATAGTTGTCCAGAATATAAATTTTCTACGTTTGTCACCAATAAATAACAACATATATTTAACCAATCAACACCACAGTCACATTATTTTAAAGATAATTCAATGGACATCAAATTAAACAAAACTTGCAATTATAGAAAATGACTTGATTGAGAGTGCGACGCTCTAACCAGTGCACCACACTTACAAGTTTGTGTAATGCCTTATGTACGTGTTGGAAATGTGTCAATGGTTTAGACATAAATCTCTACAATACCACATTTCTTAATAAGTACAAAATTAGTATGTCCTTCATATGGAGTGATACGGTCTACTATAATTACATCCAGTGCACATTCATTATACAGTACTATATATGTCAAGAATACATTATAAAATAAGTACTGGATGAAGCTAAAATGTTACCTCTTTCCGTCTCTTCAGAGGCTTCGAGTCTTCTGGATCACTCGAGTCAACATGACGTTTTTGGTCTTCTCTCTTCTGTCAAACAAATCTTTAGGATAATTACAGGGAAATGAGGATACTATTCCTGTATAAATGTACTGGGAAAACGTCATCTGACCATGAATGGCAAATATATATGTGAAATAAATAACTGTTGCTGTTTTGACTTGTGGTATACCTGCTTGATGTTAGACACACTGGTTACACCTTCATATAAGTGATTTTTTTTTTATGCTTTGTTTTTACTCTCTATGATTATTCTATCGATTGTGTACAGTGCTTTTGAGCAGGCTTTTATGTATGAAAAGAGCGCTTTATAAGTTCGGTATAATAATAATAAATATAAGACTGTCATGACTATTTATTGTCTGTCGCAGTTGTCATGGCCACTGATATTAGAGACTGTCATGACCACTCACTGTGTCACGGCCACAATTGCTACTAGAGACTGTCATGACCATTCACCGTGTGCCTGTCACGGTAGTCACGGCCGCTGCTACTGCTACACAAACTGTCACGACCACTTACAGTGTGTCTGTCACGGTAGTCACGGCTGCTGCTACACAAACTGTCACGACCACTTACAGTATGTCTGTCGCGGTAGTCACGGCCGCTGCTACTGCTACAGAGACTGTCTACGCTGGGTGACTTGGGCAGTGACTGGTCACTTGTGTCCTCTGGACTACCCCGAGTGTCCTTGCTCAGTTTGTCGCTGTCATCATCGCGGACGGGTTTGAAGAGGAATGACGGCAGGTCATGTGATTTGTCATGAGGGCGCTCCTCGCCATACTTCTTGTAGTAGTGGCGACAGTCGGTGCAGAGCAGCACGTTGTCCTTGCCTCCGTGGTGCCAGTCTCTCGACTCTAGCAACACAAATATGCACGTTGACACACTCACAGATGCACACACTCACGCTCACATGCATGCTTGCAAACTATACATGTTCACACAAATGTTCACACAAATGCAAGTTCGCACACATGCACTCTTGCAAAATATAGATGCTCACACACACTCATACGTTACATACATATATACATGTATGCATACACACAGACAAACGCACATGCTCACACACAAACTCACACACGCACGCACACATGCACCCACAAACAACATGCATGCAGACACACAAATGTATATGCTCACACACGCTTGCATAAACACATGCTCGCACACATGTACACCGCATATGCACAGTCACATGCACAGCCACACGCAAACACTGCTATTGTCATCTGCTCACTTGAACATTATGGTCTGTTATTGACTAAATGTAATTCTAACTGAACCTAACAGTTTCTCTTACTTAACATGTTTAGTCTTCACATCATCATAATGTTCATTAGATGCTAGCTCCAACTAACAGGACACGCTGTCATGCATGGGTCTTAGAGAAATCGATATGATCCTATATGATTACACAGCTTTAAAACACCCACTTTTTATCACAAAAATAACAGCTTCGCAGGGGAAGTGCGGCATTAGACATAGAAGGCTGTCTACATCAAAGGACAGCAAGGTTTCATGCAAACACCGGCTCCATGCAGTCATTAACCCTTTAGCCTGTCATTTTATGAAATGCACTCTGAAACCTCGCAGTGTGCGCTCAAAATCGCCAAGATTCGGGCACACCTAGTTTTTTGCATTTAACTTTTTGTACATTGTTTCCTAATATTACAAGCTGTGCTTATCTTGAAGACGGTGCTAAATAGACTAATCAACTTTTAAATTAAATGTGTGAAGTGTGAAATGTGATATGCTGTATCTGCATCGAATGCAACGCATATCTACAAACTCTTTGTCAGTTGATATTCTCAAACAGTGCTCATTCAAAAACTTCCAACAAAAAGCCGTATATGAAAAATATCCCTAACACACAGGAGATGCACTAATGAATCCAGTGTCACAAGACACATAAGCATCCAGATGATGACGCCATCTCCTCACATAGTCAAAGCTAAAAGACGCTTTCGGATCCTTGAAGGACGCTTTTGGGTGCTCAAGTTCTAAAGGGTTAACCAAGCAGCTGCTGCAGAATAAGCACTGTGTGCGATGAGAACTTCCTACAAGGCATATCGCCTTGTGCCAGAGTCACCGGCCTGTAGTTACCAGTCATTTTTTTACGAACAACTTTGCAAACATTATCTTACCAAGCCACGGGGATCAATTTTCAAAGAAGACAAGCTACTAGACTTGGTGCGACAGCTTATTAGCAACTCAGCACCAAACTGTAATTGAATGACAAACGATATGCTCACGCCGGTCAAAGGTGAACACGTAATTGCTAGCAATGAAATGCGTACTCTGAGAAGATAGTGGCATCTTCAGACTCCTCATAATGACACACTGCTGGCTCCATGGCATCTATCTGCCGACTACGTGTCGTCTATTGTGTGACTAGCCCCAAACATGAATCCTACACTGCTATTGCCATGTTTGCGAGGTGCCTTCATATATGACGGAACAATCAACATTCCGGTCTCGTGTTTAATCTGATGCCAGGTTTCGCTGGCATGGATCGAGTGTCACGCCAGTTGTGGCAACGACTTGTATATGTGCACACATGCATGCAACGCAGCGTGTGCCACCTGCATTGCCATGTGCACATAAGATTACGTAAGTCTCATTTTCAGATTTCCTTATATGTAAAACATGAAAACCGAGACAGACACAGGCTATGGTTTCACAAATTTGCACAAGAAAGGTCATGTTACCTTTACTGAGCAAATACTACTTCCAATATCCAAAGTTGTAACTTAACCATGTCTTAGAGCTTCCTTGTCAAAACGACTGTAAAAGGAAACTAGTCTCACGCCTTGACCTCAGGCCAGTATAAATGTTGAGACTAGTCTTCATGAACTAAAACTGTCGAAACTGTTCACACAAGACACACTAAATTAAATGAGCACTCACTGGGCCATTGCGGAAATGACATCAAACATAAGAATGAAAGTAACGACACATGACACATGTCTGGTTGAATATAATTCGTAACACTTTAAGAAAGCAAATACTGAAGTTCCTGTTAAGTACACAAACACATGCAAGCAAGCACACACACACACACACATGCACACGCGCGTGCCCACAAATGCATGAACTCACACACATCGCACATGCACACACATACGTGCCATCATAAGGCACAACTAACGTTATTACGTGGTACTCACTGGTGGTGTAGCAATGTCTACATGAGTAGCCGCTCAGTTCGCGACTGTCGCTGTCGTCGGAGTCATTGTCAGATAACTCACTCGCCGAGCTGAGATCCACTGAAACACCCACGCACACACAAGTCACACTTCAGCTGATGGAGACTGACCTACTTTTGGCACTGAGACAATGACGAACACGTTAATGACATCACTCTAGGCACTGGTGATGTCATGCAGACAAACTCAAGGCAGATATGACCAGTCGTTATCTCTTCAGTTCAATAAGTTGAAATATTTACCATCTGGTAGAGATAAGAACAAATTAAGCTACTTCAAAACCACATCACTTAATGAAAAGATTAAAATAATAAAGATCACAGTTAATATTATTGATGTTGACATGGAATGAGTGAAAGAATACAGACATATTGATAGCTGGACAACGAAGATGGAAATTTTTTGGAATATAAAAAAATTCTTATAAAAAAACAATTATTGTATAAACTGCCTGCAAAGAAACATGTTTCTGCTGTGATCTAACATAACATAAAAACTAATTTTTAACAACAAATAAAAAGACTGCAAGCTACAACTCAGATAATGTGCCAAAAGAAACAATACCACAGCTGTACCAAAAACCGCAAACCCTAATAAAATTATTACAGTTGACATTGATACCGAGATGGTGGGAGGAATTAATGTAGCTTGCAAAATGTGAGAGGACATTGTATGCGACCATAATAATTCACCATCCAACACTCCACCTGTGGTGCCACCTGGTGAGCAGTATCCAGGCTGCGAAATAAGGCTGGTCCGATCGTCCCGGACGAGTAGTTTCAGTGATCGGACTAGTCCATGTTTAGTGGAGCAGCCCCATAGGACTAGCTGTTATTATGTGAATTAATTTATGCTGTGTATATGCAAGTTGGGTGTTGTGATGGAATAAAACAAAATAAGACAGTAAGGTAGCATTTTATCACAGGCAGCTAAATATTCCTTACGACTGACGGATGGGAAACTTGCTGAACGCTGTGAATTGGCGGTTGTTTACATCCGGTTAGCGTAGGATAGGTAGTGCCACCTAGTGACCATGAGTGAAGAACGACATGGACAAACATACATGCGCGGGTTACAGACATCGTTACGTGCTATCCCGTCGTGATGGTAGTTGCGTTATTCCTGCATTGGATGATTATTTTAGCAAGTTACCAAACGCCAGCAATGTTACTGATTGTTTAGTCGGCTTCGGGAAAGAAAACGCTATTGAAAAGTATAGGGCAAATGATGCAACTTAGTCTGACAATGTCGGTCCTTTGTCGCCGTCAGGCTTCAAATTCTGCTGGCATCGCCTTGTCCGCCACTCCTGTTTGCTGCCCCTGATTAAACTAGTCATTTCTTCTGATAACTTTGCAATTGGATCTACGAAATCACATGTATTTGTTTCTATTAGTGACACATTTAGTTGAACATTTAATTGAAATGGGAAACGGTTTGTTTTCTTTATGAAATAAAGCCACTTTTATTATGTGCCATAACTGTCACACATATATGATACAACAGTATGATTGATGGTACCTGGCACATTTATTTTTAAGGACTAGTAAAACAATATCAGGACTAGTTGTTTTTGAGTCAGCTAGTCCGATGGACTACCTGTCAACTAAACCCACCGTGCACCCTGAGTATCACATACAAATCAATGGTGAACTCGAATGGTGGAATATTAAAAGAACCAGACTTTATAGGAGGACAAAAGATCATTTGTACTGGTAGATATTTCTGCTGCCATAAGTTCTACAACATCTGGACACATGAGACAGCTAGATGGTTCTGGGGATGTTATCAATCACCCGAGGGCACCCAAACCTACCCAGGTACACCCTTGTGACAGGCATGGGGGATGGGGGCGAAACTGGTGCCAATGACAAGACTACCTAAGCCACAGACCACCTGCAATAAAAACACACCTGTGACCCTGTCAGGTAACTGGCTGCATACGCGATGTCTGAACATGACAAAAGGGGCGTGCATAAAAGGCCTACTTGTTAACTGCTTTGCTCCTAAAGAACTAGAGTTGAACAGGGCAATTACCCTGTTAGCCAACATGGCAGGAAAATAAAAGGAGCATTCATTACGGCTCCAGGATGGTTATGCCGAGCTGGCGGGTGCCTGTGTCAATATGGCATTGACATGTAATGTCTCCTGACATATCATGACACGTCATATCCAATCGCTGGCTGGGCAAAGCATCAAGTGTATCATCCAGACTATGTATACACTGTACATAAGTCATAACTGGTATATATATATATATATATTAGATGTCCCATTTGAACATTGTGAATGCATTATATCCGCGGCTTTTTGTTCCCTATGTGGCACTCAAACAATTCCAAATATATTACAGGATTAAGCATTCGCGACATTCAAACGGCATTAACTCAAAAATAAATCCTGAATATATCCAGCAGCATATTCGTAGATTAGATTATAATTTTTATAGTGACATACAAAAATATTAAATTATGCAACTGCAATTTAATGTATAGCCTGAAGCTACAAGCTGCATTGTTGGGCACTATGCTAAATGCCTAGGAGCATTCAGTAGCACTGCAGAAAATGTACCGAAAAATTAGACCAAAGGGGGCCTTGAACAGGGTGACAGAGAGGGTTAAAAATTATTTGAATATCAGGATATATTTTTAGAGTATATTTAATTCAGATTGGGAATAAAAAGTTTGTTTCACCTAGTCTTTAACAATGTGCTTCCAGACCTTCAACAAACAGTTTTTCTCTCTGACTTCATGTAAGTAAGTTTTTTTGAAACTCAACATAACCACGAGGATTCTTAGCAACACGAGTCTTCGGTCGATGTAAAAAATGGGACGTGATTCTATTCCACGTTTGAAAATAAAAGCAGCAAGGATTATTAAGCAAGGAATATAATTTCCAAGAAATCAACTGCTGTTATAATACTTGTACTTGTCTCTTGGAACTAAGCAGTTCCTGGGATACGATATACTAACATGACAAAGCTGCTACTTTCGTGCTCTATCCACAACTATGAGCAATGCAAACTCACCATGGTGTCTCGTTATTTGTTGTACGTGTTGACCACTCATACGAGTTGAGTGACCTTGCTAACAAGTCAGGGACACCCGACTATATCACTACGTCTGGCATATCGACATAACGAAACAAGGATTTTTCCGTCGGCACATTATCCCATCAACTGATGACCTTTAAGATTTAGACATTTGGGCGGACTGTAATAACACTCCTGGCTCATGAAGACGTCAGGAAGGTAATTATGGGGATTTTCCGGAATTGCATTTTGATGTTGGGCATACGACTGGTTGCCATTATCAGGAAGGACAGTGAAGTGGGACAGAGTACAGATGATTTGAAGTTCAATACAATGTGTAGGATACATGCCAGAGGGAATGCATGCCAGAGGGAATGCATGCCAGAGGGAATGCATGCCAGAGGGAATGCATGCCAGAGGGAATGCATGCCAGAGGGAATGCATGCCAGAGGGAATGCATGCCAGAGGGAATGCATGCCAGAGGGAATGCATGCCAGAGGGAATGCATGCCAGAGGGAATACATGCCAGAGGGAATACATGCCAGAGGGAATACATGCCAGAGGGAATACATGCCAGAGGGAATGCATGCCAGAGGGAATGCATGCCAGAGGGAATGCATGCCAGAAGGAATGCATGCCAGAGGGAATGCATGCCAGAGGGAATACATGCCAGAGGGAATACATGCCAGAGGGAATACATGCCAGAGGGAATACATGCCAGAGGGAATACATGCCCACACTCTGGTGTTCTTACTCACAGTATTCACCGAGTGATGGTTGAGGTGTGCGTGTCTGTTTCCTTAGTGTTGTGGTGCGGCGGTGCCGGCGGTGCGGGCGAGACGTCAGTGCCGATGGGGTCTTCTTCCAGAAGTAGTAGTACTCGACTAGCTGATTCTACAACACAACCACAGGCATAATCACTATACAGTACACTACAACCACAGGCATCATCACTACACAGTACATCACAAACACAGGCATCATCACTACACAGTACATCAAAACCACAGGCATTATCACTACACAGTACATCACAAACACAGGCATCATCACCACACACTACATCACAAACACAGGCATCATCACTACACAGTACACTACAACCACAGGCATCATCACTACACAGTACATCACAAACACAGGCATCATCACTACACAGTACATCACTACACAGTACATCACAAACACAGGCATCATCACTACACAGTAAATCAAAACCACAGGCATTATCGCTACACAGTACATCACAAACACAGGCATCATCACTACACAGTACATCACAAACACAGGCATCATCACTACACAGTACATCAAAACCACAGGCATCATCACTACACAGTATGTCACAACCACAGGCATCATCACTACACACTACATCACAAACACAGGCATCATCACTACACAGTACATCACAAACACAGGCATCATCACTACACAGTACACCACAACCACAGGCATCATCACTACATAGTACACCACAACCACAGGCATCATCACTACACAGTACACCACAACCACAGGCATCATCACTACACAGTACATCACAAACACAGGCATCATCACTACACAGTACATCACAAACACAGGCATCATCACTACACAGTACACCACAACCACATGCATCATCACTACACAGTACATCACAAAAACAGGTATCATCACTACACAGTACATCACAAACACAGGTATCATCACTACACAGTACACCACAACCACAGGCATTATCACTACACAGTACATCACAAACACAGGCATCAACACTACACAGTACATCACAAACACAGGCATCATCACTACACAGTACATCACAAACACAGGCATCATCATTACACAGTACACCACAACCACAGGCATCATCACTACATAGTACACCACAACCACAGGCATCATCACTACACAGTACACCACAACCACAGGCATTATCACTACACAGTACATCACAAACACAGGCATCATCACTACACAGTACATCACAAACAAAGGCATCATCACTACACAGTACATCACAAACACAGGCATCATCACTACACAGTACACCACAACCACAGGCATCATCACTACACAGTACATCACAAACACAGGCATCATCACTACACAGTACACCATAACCACAGGCATCATCACTACACGGTACATCACAAACACAGGCATCATCACTACACAGTACACCACAACCACAGGCATCATCACTACACAGTACATCACAAACACAGGCATCATCACTACACAGTACACCACAACCCCAGGCATCATCACTACACAGTATTTCACAAACACAGGCACCATGACTACACAGTACACCACAACCACAGGCATCTTCACTACACAGTACATCACAACCACAGGCATCATCACTACACAGTACATCAAAACCACAGGCATCACTACACAGTACATCACAAACACAGGCATCATCACTACACAGTACATCAAAACCACAGGCATTATCACTACACAGTACATCACAAACACAGGCATCATCACTACACAGTACATCACAAACACAGGCATCATCACTACACAGTACATCACAAACACAGGCATCATCACTACACAGTACATCACAAACACAGGCATCATCACTACACAGTACACCACAACCACAGGCATCATCACTACACAGTACATCACAAACACAGGCATCATCACTACACAGTACATCACAAACATAGGCATCATCACTACACAGTACATCACAAACACAGGCATCATCACTACACAGTATACCACAACCACAGGCATCATCATTACACAGTACATCACAAACACAGGCATCATCACTAAACAGTACATCACAAATACAGGCATCATCACTACACAGTACATCACAAACACAGTCGTCAACACTACACAGTACATCACAAACACTGGCATCATCACTACACAGTACATCACAAACACAGTCGTCATCACTACACAGTACATCACAAACACAGTCGTCAACACTACACATTACACAGCAGCACAGCACTGCAACAATAACAGCACAAGCCACACGCTGAGTTTCATTGGAAATCAGTGAAGTCTGCCAGATTCCACTCTGTGCTCAATTTGGATGTCTAAAATTTGGGAACCTGGACTACTTCAACAAGCAGAACATGTGGCGATGAAAATTCTGGTATTCTAACCAAACAGAAGTAAACGCCTCTGTTCTGTGATCCAAGATGGCAGCATACAGACACATTGTCATTGAAGACATTGATTGATGCAAAATGCAATACCCTTCATTGGTTGATGCAGGAAGTGGGCCAAAGTGCAATACACCTCATTGATTGATGTACTTGCAGTATGTATACGATGTTGACTAGCCCCACATACAGTTGAACCATTAACTAGTAAACCTTTTATGTTAAAACACTTCACTTGAGTTAAGTCATAGAATAAAAAACACAAAAAACAATACTTAGAAATAATTTCAAATGGAAAAAAATGTGTTCATTATATTTCAAGATCAAACAAAAATAAGATCTTTAAACCTTTTTTTGTTACATTAAAAACTTCCCGCCTGCTTGGGCTAGCCCGATGGCAAATTACCAAATACTGACTTACTTAATACAGTCTACACAAAAAACCAAGAACTGCAGATAATAATGTTGTGTAGTATGTGTCTACGAATAAACTGCTGTAGAGTGACAGCCAGCTAGCCGATAGCAATTTATACCCAGCAATATCAAAGTAGGAATAGAGGTCCTGGATTAATGGAGGCTCTATCCACTTAATAACCATGCAGATAAGGGGTAAGTACAAGCTGACTTACACACTGGGTTGGTCTAGTAAGAACTAGAGCCCAAAGTTTATGACGAATAGAACCCTAGTCTAATGATCACAATTTGGATGCATTAAATTATGTCTGTGGTTGTAGTATGATTATATGGTACAGACTACTGTCATGGACATATTATTTTTATTACTTTTATTAACTTATTTCATGTATGCATTGTTTTTATTAATTATGTTTACCTAACATTTTATGCTCTTTATCTCCACTGCTCAGCAAGCAAAATACAATTATCCATTGTTTTTATTGGCCAATAAACTCAGTCAAGTCATCAAGTTGGTCAACCAGAGTCAAACCGAATGAGAAAATATGTCACAACTGTGTCTTCAAACAATATCAGTATGACCATGTCACAACAGTGTCATCAGACAATATCAGCACGACCGTATCACAACTGTGTCATCAGACAATATCAGCTTGACTGTCACAACAGTGTCATCAGACAATATAAGCATGATGGCGTCACAAGAGTGTCATCAGACAATATCCGTATGACCATGTCACAACAGTATCACCAGACAATATCCGTATGAACATGTCTCAAAAGTGTCATCTGACAATACCAGTATGACCGTGTCACAACAGTGTCATCAGACAATATCAGCTTGACTGTCACAACAGTGTCATCAGACAATATAAGCATGATGGCGTCACAAGAGTGTCATCAGACAATATCCGTATGACCATGTCACAACAGTATCACCAGACAATATCCGTATGACCATGTCTCAAAAGTGTCATCTGACAATACCAGTATGACCGTGTCACAACAGTGTCATCAGACAATACCAGTATGACCGTGTCACAACAGTGTCATCAGACAATACCAGTATGACCATGTCACAACAGTGTCATCTGACAATACCAGTATGACCGTGTCACTATAATGTCATCAAACAATATCAGTATAACTGTGTCACAACAGTGTCATCAGACAATACCAGTATGACCGTGTCACAACAGTGTCATCAGACAATACCAGTATGACCATGTCACAACAGTGTCATCTGACAATACCTGTATGACCGTGTCACTATAATGTCATCAAACAATATCAGTATAACTGTGTCACAACAGTGTCATCAGACAATACCAGTATGACCGTGTCACAACAGTGTCATCAGACAATACCAGTATGACCGTGTCACAACAGTGTCATCTGACAATACCTGTATGACCGTGTCACTATAATGTCATCAAACAATATCAGTATAACTGTGTCACAACAGTGTCATCAGACAATACCAGTATGACCGTGTCACAACAGTGTCATCAGACAATACCAGTATGACCGTGTCACAACAGTGTCATCTGACAATACCTGTATGACCGTGTCACTATAATGTCATCAAACAATATCAGTATAACTGTGTCACAACAGTGTCATCAGACAATACCAGTATGACCATGTCACAACAGTGTCATCAGACAATACCAGTATGACCGTGTCACTATAATGTCATCAAACAATATCAGTATAACTGTGTCACAACAGTGTCATCAGACAATACCAGTATGACCGTGTCACAACAGTGTCATCAGACAATACCAGTATGACCATGTCACAACAGTGTCATCTGACAATACCAGTATGATCGTGTCACTATAATGTCATCAAACAATATCAGTATAACTGTGTCACAACAGTGTCATCAGACAATACCAGTATGACCGTGTCACAACAGTGTCATCAGACAATACCAGTATGACCGTGTCACTATAATGTCATCAAACAATATCAGTATAACTGTGTCACAACAGTGTCATCAGACAATATTAGTATGACCCCAAGACTCTCCCACCTAGCTGATAAAAAGAATGTCAACAATAGAGGTCCATGGGGGCAAGCTACTGGACAGTGTTAATTGGTAGCTTAATTAAGCAAGTAATCAGGCAATGCTTCCTTCATGTCACAGCCTGTGGACCTGGACACGACCCAGTGACCACAGAGAATGTGACCACTCACACACACACACAACACAACTGCAGTGAGACAGTGAGCCCTCCAGTCAGTCCCGCCTTGGCCCAAGCACAGCTAGCCACACAGACAGTTTACTTGCCCCTTACAGGAACCAACCATTCCCCTGTAAGCATGACAGACACCATAAACATACATACACAATCAATGTCTGTCCACTACTGCCCAGTGTGCAGCCACTGACTGGTCTAGTTCCTGCACCAGGCCCGGTGCTGCACAACCAGGTCCAGTAAATAGCACACACAAGATGGCTGCACACCACCGCTCAGTTGCACAGCTCAGGTTTCTGCAGCATCATGAAACTAGGGCTCTTCCAGCATCTGTCCCTCCAGCCAGAGACAGGTGGACACCTCAACACACAGTCTCTCTCACTGTCTTCTGCTAGTCCAGTCTCTACAGCCAGTGCTATTGGGTTCTACATGAAAGACATGTTACCGGTATGTCAACAAGAGCCTGTCCTTGGCAGCTAGCACACTGGTGGGCTGCACTGAGCATGTGCGGGTCGGTCAGAGTGAGGCTGAATCGAGGTCACAGCCTATAAGTGAGCATGGCTTGTGGCTGGCACAGAGCAGTGTCTCATACTTGACTACACCCAATTAGGGGGGGGGGGGACAGTCCACAATTGATATTCCACTCAATCTCCATCTTGACTTTGCCACGTTAGAATGTGGCTTGCCGGATAGCATGTCCTAGTGTTAGGTTAAATAAATTTATGTTCCTGCAGATAATGCATCAAGGTGTTTATTATATTCGAATAGTATGCAGAGCTTTTGTAGGAGCCGGGACCTGGGTAATTTTCTAGGCTATGGTGTTCTGTGTACCCGGCTATCATTGTATCGAGATGGGACTTTTTTTGTAAATCCGATAGTGTTGTGTCTACAACATGGCATTGAGAATATTATCGACTAACAACCAACTCACTTTGGTGATAAACATTGCAGCATCACTGCATAGATGACGACACGTGACGTATTGCAACATGAACAGAGCAGCGCTTGTCAATGAGTGTCATTTTTGCATAATGAAACAATAGATTTTGTGTCGTCACTCTGTATTGATTTCCCATCATACTTAGTGACTGTCTGCAAAGCACCAAGCCGATGAACAAACCCTATAGCACCCATCCATACACCATCAGCAAACCCTGCTAGCCAGATAAGGGGCAATCTAGACTGAATAACACACACCCAGTGCTATATAGGCTGCAAGTTTCTTTGATGTTTATAGACATCTGTACTAATGATTTCCTACATACTGTGTATGATTAAACATGCAGACTATGAGGAGGTGCTTCCAGTCATCATGACCTGCCAACAAAACATGGAAGAAATTGGCTCATAAAGCTTCAACTAACAGTTTCTGAGTTCGGCCCCAGCCAAGTACTGCCTGGGTGGGTGCATGGCCAAAATCACATGGTGAAACCATTACATCAGTTGATGTGTTCCAACACAGTGAATGAAGAAATAGCCTCACGAGTCACTTAGGGACAACACATTGCCACCGCACCTCACACTGACTCCAGACTCCAAAATGTTTAACTAGACAAGGACAGAGAATGGAGCCCAGACGACCAGATCAAAGTGTGGCTGCCGCCATAGTGACAGAGAAACAAAACATACAATGTATACACAGTAGAAAAGAAACAAGGGAACTGTAAAACTTGTAAACACTTGTTAAAACTTTTTAAAATGATAAAGAAAATGTATAATGCAAGGAAATGGACAGTTCAGCTAGGAGTGTGACCATTCTGGATTTCCTACAAAACGGTTTCACTATGTGTGTTAGTGACTTGGGCAAGTATGAAACCTGGCACACACTCACATGAAATCACTGAATCATTTGTACCGCATTTGGTCAGACTAGAACTAGTTTGCTTTAGATATGAATACTACAAAAAAGGGTCACTTGAAACTTGGCATATATATATATATGGCATATGCTAACACACTGTACATTGTGCCAGGCACAACAAATTAGATGAAAACACATTATTTATCTGATAACATTTAGCAAGTGAACATGATTCATGTGCCTATTTACCAGCACCGCAGAAAATAGGCCAACTACTTACAGCAACTGCCACAGAACACACCATGCATTATTTTTCTTAACTTACAAATCTTTGACTGTGACATAAAGAAAGACCCAAATGATTTACGTGAACTCATAATAACTTGCTGTTCTATCCTCTGAGTACCCCCCCTACCAGTTTTGGCAACCGTCTTGCCATCTATTTATCTGTATTACACTGAATACATTACGCACAATACAGAATGGAACTGTTGCGAATTCAAGTACGGCTGTACAATGATATGAATTCTGTAGCTGTGGTAGTCTTCAAACACACTCCAAGAACTGATACATTCTGCCTGCTTTGATAAGAAATTATAGAATAAATATTTACAAGTCAATGCATATAACAACAAAAAGTAAAACCACAATTTGTAATTTTTTATTTTATTAATTCCTATTTCCTGAAACGTGTATTCCATGTATGTTTTCAGAACTGGCTAGTATTGCCTTAACCCCAGTTAATGGTGTAATGCATTTGAAGAAAGGCGACATGCAGGAACACAAAACTCCATCCTAGCAGATGTTCAAAATACAGAAGATCACTCATTTCTGATTCAAACTCACGACTAGGTGCAAAATCACACAAAAGTATTTTCTTTTGTATATGCAATGTACAGACACCACAAAAGCCTGAGTGAGAGATATCATTCACAACATTAATTACTGTTATTAGGAGTTAATGATGCGTTACCACTTTCTGAAATTGCTTTCATTTATCATGGCTAACAGCAAATTTTATCATTAACAAAACCAAAGACTACAGCTCATTTTTTAAATATATCACACAAGCTGTGATGATTATAGTATTATATTTCTTTTCAAGTGACGTGCCTTCGAACCAAATATGACTAATATTAACTTGTACAATGTACAGCTAGATGTGACAGCCCTGTGATTTTGCAGACCTACAAAATATAATTAGTAGGCCTTCATTCAATGTTAGGAGAGTCTGTATGATTGTGTTCCTGGTCTTTTTAAAATGTTAACATTTATTTCCAACATGCTAACTGTTATGCATTGAATGGTTTAATGTTCTGATGTCATGGGTAATAATATCCCCTACTATACACTGCACAAACACAGTATTCTGTGTGAGCATGTGAAATCACGCTAATGGCTAGATAATACTCGAATATCACCATCTGAATCCGATATCACTATCTGAATTTGGAAATGTCAGTCACTTAGCAACTTACGAGATAAACCCAATGTGCAAATAAAACGACAGGAAACTTGTAATTTTAAACTTTAATAGTTTTCTTTATAAAACTTTTTAATATAAATGTGTGCACAAATAATAATGCAAACAAGTTAAACAAAACTGGTTCAAAACGTTCATGTATTTTACTTATACTCTACGATTGTCAGCACCTTTGAGCAGATTTGTTATCTGGACACATGCTTTATAATAATAATATATTGTCATTATGTAATATGGATGTATACAGGAACACTGTTTTCCTTTTCCAAAAAGGCAAACTCAGTTTCAATTCTGTAATAAAAATTCAGTTTCAAGAGATTTATTTTTTATATAAAAGACAAATTCAATTTCAGGTAGGAGTATTCTTCTAAATTGGGTGTACAAGGGTGCAAAGTGCAACTACAGGATCCAGGGCGGACCCCAATTTTTTTTATGAATACCAACTTCAAATGGAGCATTCTGAGGGGCATGTCTAATTACGCACCTAAAGTGAGACGGGAACAATACAAGCTAGCATGCAACATTTTATCAACAACAACAAAAATAAACAAACCTAGCATAATAAAATTATGGATTACATTTAAAAGTACAGTTCTGCATTAAATTTTACAATAACAAATTCAATAAAATATGTGCATGTATAATTCTATACAATTATATATCCATCATGATCTGTTAGCTAGCTAAAGCTCTGTTAAGCCATCAAAAATGGATGCCAAACACGAGGTGCATTCGTCAATTCCATCGTATATTTTGTTGAAATTCTAGCCTAAAGTGTTTCTTTATGACAGCAATATAAGGCAAAATTGTTAAAGTGTCAACTGCATGTAGGAATGTTTTATTTGTCAGATGTCATGTGTCAGTAGTAATGTAATTTACATAGAATGTATATATAAGGGAACATCTCAGAACGTCGATGTCCGATATGAGACGAAATTACTTTCGTTTGGGGAGGGGGGTCAGTGGCAGTTTTGTCTGGCATCGGACATCGATATTTTATGTTTCTGACTGATACTGTTAATATATTGATAGCATAATATAAATGTTTACAAACTTTCGTCTGGGGTGACTGAAGCCAGATGAAAGTTACTTTGTTTGATACCGGACGCCAGCGTTCTGAGAATGATCGCTAACCGTACACAACATTGTTAGAAACGGCAAAGCTTGACGGAGGTCACGTGCATAATTTCAATTGTGACATATGCAAACCACAATGTACTGGATACATCAATTGAATGCTAGCACATCCAATTCCCATCCGGCAGTCATTACGGCTAAATAAACTCAATCAGGATAACTAACAGACTCCGGCTAATGGCTGTATGTTAGTGCAGACAGAAAGCCCCCAGTGTGCTCTTAGTGGTACAACTGTTCTCAGTGCTTGCTAGGGGCAATGTCTCCGGTGGTCTCAGCCATAGCTAAAATAAAATGTCAATCATGTGCAATCCAACCATGATATGGGCAGCCATTTCAGACCCTGAAATATAT
Organism: Paraescarpia echinospica; assembly: GCA_020002185.1. Classification (NCBI taxonomy): domain Eukaryota; kingdom Metazoa; phylum Annelida; class Polychaeta; order Sabellida; family Siboglinidae; genus Paraescarpia; species Paraescarpia echinospica. Next base: position 52,733,034 of record CM034537.1, read on the forward strand.
TCTTACATTCATTACAGCTTTTTTCTCATGAGTCCAATTCACTGGTTGTATAATACTTGACTACAACAGCTACATGCATATTGCCTATGGAGGAATAACCTTTTAAAATCAGACAAAATATATTTGGGGACAGCTACATTGGAGTAAAATCCACATGTGGACGCCGCAACATAAATCTTAACTTTTGTCATTTTCAATGTTCTGATGTACCAAATTCTATCTTCCTTGTGACAAACTGCATTTGTTCAAATACGCGAGTGCCCTAAACAGTCCATATTTGACAAACATGTTCACAAGGGAAATGAAAGCAGTAAATTGAAAACTGTGTATGTGTGCTGCCCTCTAGTGAATGACCTAGAACCATTTTCACTACATGAAAATAGGGTTGAGCAACTAGTACAAATGGAACAGAATTTTGTACAGGAATACGTTCCCAAATCACTTGAGAGGATGAGATATGGATACTATTTTTGATACTGCATGTTATGATGGTGAGTGATAACATTAATTTTGAAATGCAATACGTTACGGTAAGTGAATGAATATGTAGATTATAAGATTATTAATAAAATGTTTATTAAGCTACCGTGTCGTATTGGATACCATGCAAGTTTTAGTTTCGGCAAAAAATAATCTGAAACATGAAGAGCAAAAATAGATTTGAGATGGGACGATTAACCTCTGGTGCAGTCACTGCAGGAAATAAACTATGAGGAGACAGATCAATACTGATTCACACTTAGTAATGAGACAACACAACACTGCCCAATAAACAGTGAATGAAACAACCACTTACTGTGTCCTTGTTCGGTAATAGTTCCGACTGGATTTTGAAGAAGTTCTTGCCATACATACGCAGTCCTTTCACAAATTTCTTCTATAAAACAAAAAATCATAGCGTTACTGAGTGGAGTAACAGCAACCATTTAGGCTGAAGTCGCATGAAGATTTCTAACATCACCGCAAATCAAATTAATTACAGGCATCAAAGAAGTGTGAAGTGGCAATTATGAAGTCGCCACTGCATCATTAGATACTAGATCAATACTTTCCCTAGGCCAGGAACATCACACGAAGCTTTCTAAGTGATGCTGCCTTACTTCAGGAAATTTCCGCTTTTTAAAGTTAATAATCCCACTAAATCTTTACAAATTAGGCTTAGTAACACACCCAGGGTGCACAGTGGATTTAGTTGACAGGTAGTCCGTCGGACTAGCCGACTCAGAAACAACAAGTCCTGATATTGTTTTACTAGTCCTTAAAAATAAATGTGCCAGGCACCATCAATCATACTGTTGTATCATATATGTGTGACAGTTATGGTGCATAGTAAAAGTGGCTTTATTTCATAAAGAAAACAAACCGTTTCCCATTTCAATTAAATGTTCAACTAAATGTGTCATTAATAGAAAAAATACATGTGATTTTGTAGATCCAACTGCAAAGTTATCAGAAGAAATGACTAGTTTAATCAGGGGCAGCAAACAGGAGTGGCGGACAAGGCGATGCCAGCAGAATTTGAAGCCTCACGGCGACAAAGGACCGACATTGTCGGACTAAGTTGCATCATTTGCCCTATACTTTTCATTAGCGTTTTCTTTCGCGAAGCCGACTAAACAATCAGTAACATTGCTGGCGTTTGGTAACTTGCTAAAATAATCACCCAATGCAGGAATAACGCAACTACCATCACGACAGGATAGCACGTAATGATGTCTGTAACCCGCGCATGTATGTTTGTCCATGTCGTTCATCACTCATGGTCGCTAGGTGGCACTACCTATCCTACGCTAACCGGATGTAAACAGCCGCCATTTACATTCACTGCGTTCAGCAAGTTTCCCATCCGAGAGTCGTAACAAATATTTAGCTGCCTGTGATAAAATGCTTTTTGTTTTATTCCATCACAACACCCAACTAGCGCATACACAGCGTAAATTAATTCACATAATAACAGCTAGTCCGATGGGACTGCTCCACTAAACATGGACTAGTCCGATCACTGAAACTACTGGTCCGGGACGATCGGACCGGCCTTATTTCGCAGCCTGCTCACCTACAGCTGCTTGTAGTTAGTGAATATTACTGGACTTCACTTTCAATTCTACACAACAGGAATCTGATATGAAGGGTACATCAACGGTGGTATTTGAAGTACGTGATGACCAAAATTTGATAATGTTGTGTGTGTTATCTAAACTGACGGCTAGGACGTTACGTCTGTCTCGTAACATGGTGGGGTTGTTACCCAGGGGTGTTCTTAACCACAGGGTGCAGGTAATGCCCCCTACACTAGCAACCCAGTTGCAAACAGCTAACTCCTGTCTTTCTGCTCAAACATAATGATGTAAGCCAGAAAGACAGTAAGATGATAACATTATCCCTTTCTTAGTCCATCAATAATACCTATAAGGTTGAGCACACAATCCCCATGTTAGATCACACAGCTAGCAATAGACTATTTTATTGCAGGCCTCATATTTCGCAGTGGCCATTTGTTGCAATGCCCAGGCAACTAGTTGTTGACCTTCAGCAATTAAATGCTTGCTCTATAATGATGTACACCCAATGGCTAACAGGCCATGCCTTATAGTTTGCCAAATTTGAGTTACTGGTTTTTGTATAGCTTCTGTGATGTGGGGCAACCCAGTTGTTGGTACCGTAAGGAAAACTGTAAACAATCATTCATTAATCCCCCTCCTGAGACGTAAGGAAAAGAACTACTCACAGCATCGTCCTCTGTCCACCTTTTCTCAATGCTCTTTGGGTTGATGGTCTTGACCAGGGCCTGCAGTGACATGCCCGTGTCGTAGTTGTTCTTGTGCAGCTGCGGACAGAAACACAGTCGGTCAGTGCCTCGTGACCCTCACAGATCACAGTCAATGAGTGCCTCATAACGCTCACAGACCATAGTCAATGAGTGCCTCGTGACCCTCACAGACCACAGTCAATGAGTGCATCGTAACCCTCACAGACCACAGTCAATGAATGCCTCGTGACCCTCACAGACCACAGCCAATGAGTGCCTTGTGACCCTCACAGACAATGAGTGCCTCGTGACCCTCACAGACCACAGTCAATGAGTGCATCGTAACCCTCACAGACCACAGTCAATGAATGCCTCGTGACCCTCACAGACCACAGTCAATGAGTGCCTTGTGACCCTCACAGACAATGAGTGCCTCGTGACCCTCACAGACCACAGCCAATGAGTGCCTTGTGACCCTCACAGACAATGAGTGCCTCGTGACCCTCACAGACCCCAGCCAATGAGTGCCTTGTGACTCTCACAGACCAGTCAATGAATGCCTCATGACCCTTAGACGACATTCAATGAGTGCCTCGTGACCCTCACAGACCACAGACACAATGAGTGCCTTGTGACCCTCACACACCAGTCAATGAATGCCTCATGACCCTCACAGACCACAACCAATGAGTGCCTCATGACCCTCACAGCCAATGAGTGCCTCGTGACCCCCACAGACCACAGCCAATGAGTGCCTTGTGACTCTCACAGACCAGTCAATGAATGCCTCATGACCCTTAGACGACATTCAATGAGTGCCTCGTGACCCTCATAGACCACAGTCACAATGAGTGCCTTGTGACCCTCACACACCAGTCATTGAGTGTTTCGTGACCCTCACAGACCACATTCAATGAGTGCCTCGTGACCCATCACAGACACCAATTAATGACTGCCTTGTGACCCTCAACTAATATTCAAAACCGCATTACTTGTCCTGCCCTGCTGATAATGTGTCCAGCCAAGTTCCAGCAATCTATGGCCAAGACCAGCAACAGCAACAGCCATTAGACTGAATCAAACAGCAGCACTGCAACTAACAGTACACCAGTGCTGCAACAGATATTATCTAGACCCAATCTAAGCTGGGACATTCCTAAAGTGAAACTTATGTACAGTTGACAATGTTGGTCCTGGAAAATGTATCAGATTCAATGGGGGAATTGAATTGATGGTAGCACAACCTACTGAGTGGAACAGAGATCTTAATGCACACTGATTCTACTGTGGATATCAGACTCAGACCAGTGGGTCATGTGTGTAATGCCTTTGCTTTGTGGGTAACATCATGCCACCATGTCACATCTAGTTCTAGTTGTTTCCAGTGCTCGGCAACGTTCTATTAACTGACCAGTCTGTATTATTGTGGTTACAATGTTATGGTCTTATGAGGTTTCATTCAACTAGTCACCTTTTTCAGAACATTATCGCCAAACCGACCTTTATATGCTGGCACTGAGGGTGGTCACTGCCAGGATGCTTGTCGTCCTCAGTGGTTCTTTTACATCCCAAACTGAGACAGGACTGACACTAACGTAATCTTCGAGTCCCGAAGGATACACAGTCCCCAATTCAGAGAACCAGGTTTTTACACCAAATATCATGCCTGCCTGGTTCAGGTTTCGAACTCAAAAGAGTGCTGGCGGATGTGCTAACCACTACACTAGCCGCGCTCCCTCAAAATCAGTTGAATCTAGTGGATATTGACTATGGTTTTGGAAGCCATTTTAGATCAGTAAAATCTAATGTCCCACTTCATGTGCGGCTAGGGACGGGTGGTATGGGACTCATTTATCTTTAGCAAAATATGAAAATTTGATGTCAGTATGTTCAAACATTGTTTCTAATGTGTTTTAAAAACTATCCGCATGATGGCGCTATGCACATGGGCATTTTCGGGTGGGTTTGGCTGATACAAAATGTCTGTCTACAATGGGGTTTGCTCACTTTGCTGAGGCCTACAGGGTCTAAAACAACCAGGAGTGAACTGCGAATGCACTGCTCAACCACTGTTTGGGTGATGTTTACTTACCGTGTCAAGGGCATTACTGGTTGTCTCATCCATGGAGGCAGCTATACAGCCGTCCTCCGTCGACCCTCCGTCACACATGCCAACAAATGCTGCCATGCTCCTACAACACAGACAACTCTTGGTCACACCTGGCGCCTCACTCGGTCAGGTCTGTCAGCATGCAAACAGGGTCACAACACAAAAATAAAGAGCTCATAAGGAAAATCCATCATTAAATAGAATCCACTGCTAAATTTGTTGCAGTTTCTAAAAATGCAAAAATTTGCAGCCATATCACTGAGGGCATTATTTCCATGCCACACCAGCAAGTGCCCCAGTGGCACATCAACAGTTTTCAGCACAAAAGATTAAGGAGCGAAATCGATTTTAAAGAACAAAATCATCATTATGAGTTCACAAGAATGTTAGCCAAACGGGCCTGGGGACCGTTTCACTAACATTCTTAAGAGCTCTTAAGCCCGATTTTGCTCCATAAAATTAAGTGTTCTCCTTACCTAGGAACGAAAATGAAAAACTGTGTTTCACTAACAATTCATCCTGGATACAATCCATAAAAACGGTCCTAAAAATGCCAATTTCTAAGGCGACATTACACCACTCTTTAACTTTAATAAGATTTTACTAACTGCATTTTAATTTGGGTCCACTTTCACGCAGAGAACCAGTTGTTCACAGCCAAATAAGTCTTCCAAATGTTAGCGATTAATAGTTTGCTGAAGCATGTTTTGTTTATGCGACATTGGCGCTGTGACCCGTTGACGTGTGCGTAGCGGATTGCGGCTTTGCAAAGGTCAAGGTTGTTGTGACATTAATTAATAAATTTTGAGCGAAGTTTAAGCTGTATCTAACTTAACCTGCGTACTGCTGCCCTTCATGTCACTATACTTGATGGCAACAAATTTCGGTTTAAGTTGTTGGCACTCTCTACGCTCTTGTAAACTGAAAATTGTCAACAATGACGCTCCCTTCAAAACATTGCAGTGTGTGACACGGAAATATTGTCCTCTGTGGTATATTGGCGGTTTCTGTAAGATTTCGTTTTAATTCTTCGCACAGTGAACAAAAAGTCATGTATGTTGTTGATAAGTGGTTGTTGGGCCGTATTTTCAAATACATTTTGATAACAGTTCAACCTCTTTTGCCAAATTGTGCCAAACGTGTAGATTATCGACTATCATGATGGAAAAATCGCTCTTTGTCTTATGAGTAATTTAACGATCACGTTAGTGAAACGCATTTAAAAAATACTCCGTGATTTTTCCGTCCGATTTTTTTCTAGGATGGATTTTCCTTAAGAGCTTAATATGTTAGTGAAATGGTCCCCTGAGATCACTTTAATGAAATGTTTTCTGATGAGTAATCAACAATCTGAATAATTACACTGTAGTGCTGGACGACACGAGTATCTTAGTGGGCAATCTAACTACAATCGAGCTAATGACATGTGCATGCATGTACATGTGTGGGGGGAATGTTCTCTTCCTTGACAGTTTGCATCTTGGGCACCATACTTTCAGGGATTAAGCTGTTTTCATAATTCCCAGTTGGTTACGTCTTCTTACCAGTCTTAGTGTTCTATAATTGTTCAGAACGGCCGGTTAGGAAATATTTTATGTCACTTCACTTGCATCAACGTGAGAAATTATTCAAATTTATGACATAACAAACATCATATATGAACATTCCGGGAAACCGTCTCCTGCCTGTGTATGTCACGCTACCCTGAGGATGGACAGTTTTGCTAGTTCAAGTAAAACATGTGGCACTGCAGAATTGGATTTTATAGTAGTTGAACAGTTTTCCATTGGGAGAACAGACAGCGAACATCTTTCTTTTCTTGGACATATGACAAAAAACTAATACACGATATGTGGACAGTAAACTGGACACATTTCTGTCTACATTACATTGATAACTATATTTTTATTGATTCCATGATGTATAATTAATGATACTCATTTTATAATTTCTAGAACGTTGCTCTTATTATATTTTAGAATAGTGCTTTTACAATTCTTAAAATTACTACTTTAAAGTCATCAATGATCAAATACTGTGCAAACGCCATGAGCGCCTCTACGGCGGATACCGGCGCTATATAAGATTTCATTATTATTATTTTCTTGCATATATGACAAAAAACTAATACACGATATGTGGACAGTAAACTGGACACATTTCTTTTCTTGGACATAGCTTTTCTGGTAGGTACGATAAACAAAATACACAATGTGTAGATACGTTCATGTAACGAGGGCCAAATATACATGTAGTATGCATATATTGCATATTGCAAGAACTGTAATGATTCAAGTGTTTCTTACCTGACAGCGTGAAGGTAGATGAGTAGGTCGTTGTCGACTATCATGGAGGGTCGCCATACCAGGTCCTCCCAACTACTGCACTTCTCTGGCATCTCCTCTGGAGATACATTGGGCCGGTAGGCGGGGGGCACCACCTACAACACAGGTATACATGAATAAACGTCTCTTAATGTCAATTAAACACAAGATCTGCTTTGCTGTGGCTTTGTATAATTTATCTTCAAATACAGCACAGTTTATCAATAATAAATGTTGACACTGGTATGTTTCTTTAGGCAAATATGTTCAATATCAGCCACGTTAGATGTAACAATATTGAGAATTTTATTAACATATATATAATAAAACTTGTACTTCTATTTGAAAAATGGTGTGTTTACTGGCAGAATCCTTCCAGTGCAGACTGGCAAATACAGCTACAACCAACGAAAGACAATGGCTCGCAATGTAGACATCACTTCTACATGCAACTCTACTTTTTTTTTTCAAAAACATCATCAATGTTTGGGATGATAATTACATATGCAAATCAGACATACCATTTGGTATTAATATAAACCCTTGTAAATCTTAAACTGAGGCTGTCTTATGCTAATTTTTTAATAAAATGTTTTTAATATTAGAATAAATATGAAAGTTTATGCCTGCCAAATTGCATTTAATAAGCCCAAAACAATGTACCCAATTTGAAAATTGCACCAACAAACATGTTCAAATTGTCAACAAATCATTCAGATTGTAAACAGGGCTCGGCTATTGGCAATTATTGTGGAAGCAGGCTTCCCTATCCACAAATACCTTTGAAGCTGGATGGTTTCAACACATCTGGCCGAAAATCGGCAGAGACATGGAGTACAACTGATTGATTGAACATCCTGCTAATAATTACCACCATGGCCGATTCTTAGTAATAAACATACAACTTTAAACAATGCGCACTGTTGTAAACAAGAGTGTACCTGGTGGCTCGGGCCTACGCGGATCTCTCCCTGTGTGTTCGCCAGTCTTTTGGTGTCTGGATTGTAACGAAGAACACTGAAGAAGGTGTCTGGTAGCGGCTTGAAGTCACGCACCGATGCCAAGTCGTGATGCTCGACCACTCGACACTTACCCCTGCAATCACATTAAACACAACATTACGTTTTCGCACCAGTAGCAATGCATTCTCGCAGCATAACAACTAGGCTCAGTGCCTGTTGTTGCGGGTGCAAGCAACTAGAAATATTTTCAACAAATCATACTATTCATTTGAAATAACGAGAATGTCACAACATTTACCGTATTCGAGCTATTAAGTTATATGCCCTAATAAGTACCCTTGTTTTTAATCATCAATCTTTTGGGATCAATATTGCAATTTCCTCTCCACCATTGTCAAGGCACCGCAACAACAGAAGATCATCAGTACATGTACGTTTAGTCTGAAACAGGGGACATTACAACAAATTGGACTTGAGCCTAGATGTATGCACACAGTACCAACAAAGGAATCATGCCAGTTTGATACCAAAATATTTATTTATACAATACAAGTACCTAGACTATGTAACATCCTCATATGTATGTGTTGTTGTAAGGGAAACACATACAATACACTGTATATTGTTTGTCCTACAATTGAGAAATAATCAATGTACATCATGAAGCTGCAGATTCTCTTTAGAAATCAGTCTGAAAGGCAACCAGACACACCACGGGCTAACTTCTCAGTACACCACCTTCTGTTGGTTATTTGAATATTTTAATCACCAATTAATTCTATCTTTAACAAGATTATCAAGATTGCCATCCAGAGCTATACGCTCCAGACGGCATGTGGATAAGGAAGCCTTTGGCAACAATTTTCCACCTATGTATAACCCACCCTCGCCAGAGAGCTGTCAATTTTATTTTTGAACATATTCACACTGAGCATTAACACAATCATCAGATAATTTGTTCCAGTCATTTATTGTCGTCTGAGAGAATGAGTACTTTCTCATATCCAACCTTCACTGTTACTTGATTAATGCTACATTGTGCCCTCTGGTTATACTGCCTTCTTTCAGTTTGAAGAAACTATTTCTATCAATATCCTCATAACCATTGAATGAATGGCTTAAAAACATCTATTTGGTCTCCTCCTAGTCTCCTAGTCTCTAGTGTTGTCAACCCACATTCCAATAGGCGTCTTTCATAACCAAGATCTTTAAATTCAGGAATCAGCTTAGTTGCTCTTCGTTGCACTCTTTCTAGCTTATATATGTCCTTCTTATGATATGGCCTCCATGCTTGTATACAATATTCCCAATGTGGCCTAACTAATGCTTTGTACAGTGGTACAATTAGCTGTTTCTCCTTATATATATAAATATATATATATATGAAATTTCTCCTAATTAGTCCTAGTATTTAGTTACCCTTTGAAGCAGCAATTCCACATTACTCCAAAACTTTCATGTCAGCACTAACTGTTACTCCTAAGTCCTTTTCTTTTACAGTTTTACCTAATATAGTACCCCCCCCATTATGTATTCTTTATTAACATTTCCATGTGCATTTACACTTCCCAAAATTGAATAACATTTGCTATTTTTTAGACCATTTGATCAATTTGGCTAGATCATCGTGTAAAGTGTGTTTATATGCATCTGTTTTAACTGTTCTGAACATTTTTCTATCATCTGCGAATTTCAGTACTTTGCTTGATACATTGTCATCCAAATAATTTATATATATACCATAACAAGAATAATATAGGTCCCAACATTGATCCCTGTGGCACTCCACTCATAACTGGTTTCCAGTTTGAAATCTCCCCCTCTATTCTCTCTGTCTTCTGTCTGTCAACCATGTTTCTATCCAACTGATCACACCACCCCCTATACTGTACCATGGGCTTTTAGTTTAAGTAACAATCTTTGATGTGGCACTTAATCAAATGCTTTCTGAAAATCTAAATAGATAACATCCACTGGTGACCCATCATCTACCCACTTTATAATTTCTTCTAAAAACATAAGAGATTGGTTGGACAAGACCTAGCTTTTACGAACCCATGTTGAGATTCATTTATTAATTTGTGTTTAACAAGGAATTCCACCATGTAGTGTCTAATAAGCATTTCTAATAATTTGCATAAAGCTGATGTTAAGCTCACTGGTCTGTAATTATCTGTCTAGCTCCTCAATTCCTTTTCAAATAATGGTGTAATGTTTGCTTCTTTCCATTCTAGTAGAATGATCCTCTCTTTAAGGGAAAAGTTAAAGAATATAGCAAGTGGTGTACTGATTTGGTGAACAATTTCCTTAAGCAGTTTTGGTGGTATCCCGTCAACTCCAGGTGATTTGTTTTCTTTCATCATCTTAATTTTCTTTGATATCATTTCAGGAGTGACAAACAACTGCCCTAATTGATTTGATTCATCCCCTCAAATTTAGTAACTGGTAATGGCAGTGAACTTATATTTTCTGTGGTAAACACTGAGCTGAAATACTCGTTCAGGGCCTCTGCCATTTGAAACCAATCATATATTATTGGATTTTCTAATTTTGGTTGTAGCTAGGTTTAGGGCCTCTTTGTAGTTGTTATAGTCTTCTATATTTCCAGTGTTTCTGTAAACTCTCCACATAATTTGTTTGTAAGCAATCTTACGTATAGCTTCTTTTGATGGGTGTTTCTTCCTAGATCATTTCCCTTGCTTTTTAAGGGGACATTTTTTTTAATAACGCCCTCAATCTCATCTTTCAACATGGTCCAATATTCTGTTGCTGTCTTGTCTTTCATTAAATTAGTCCAATCTATGTGTGCTAAATATTTTCTCATCTGTTTATATTTGCCTTTGTTAAAGTTTCTCCTCCATCGCTTTTTACCATTATTCCCTGATTGTACTTTTATACTAAAACGGATCTGGTTATGATCACTAGATCCCAAAGGTTCATGTATTTTAACATTATCAACTAATTCGTTTTGAGAAGAGAACACTAAATCCAACACATTTCCACCTCTGGTTGGTTCCAAAACATGTTGGGTAAGAAAACAGTCCTGTATTAGAAGTAGAAACTGTTGGTCGTCACCTCCAGCACTCTAGTGATTTCCACTGAATATGTCCGTGATTAAAATCACCCATTATAACACATTCCCCTTTACTTATCTCCTTTATAGCACTGTGCAGTTTTACATTATCCTCTTGTCGTATGTTAGGAGTTCGGATAATTTCGTCAGTACTGATGCACATAAAATGTGCAGTTTCACTGCTAAAGGACCAACATAAAAGACAACAGCAGCAATATTAATGGCAAGTACCTCATTCAGGCAGGCAAATGTTAAAGTCTATCACGCCTTGTGAATACATGCTAACACATTAGGTAAATACTTGTGAGTTCCTACATTGTTAAATACTGTTTATTTAGCAGGTGAATGTATTGTACTATATTTGTACATGTTCATTTTTTTTTACAAAAAAAATCTCTGAACAAGTGGTAAGCTTGTTAAGTATTTATACTAAGAACAGACATGATTACAAAGGGTTGATCTAGAATTTTAAGATTTATTCCTTTAACACGATTTCACAGTCGTGTTGCCAACATGCCTGATGTACATTTTGACTGGCTAATTGCTGTAATTTATAAAACAAAAGTTGAGATGCATCATTTGGCATCAACAAAACAGCATGTTTTTAACAAAAAGCTTACTACTTTTATTCACGTAGCATTATTTCCACAATCACCTATCAAACTTTACTAATGGAACTGTGGTTCTACCATACTGCTGGGACAAGCAGTGAAAGCCGATAGTTGTAATCATTTAGCAGTGATATGTAAATCCTAGACCAACCCAATAATTGTATTGCCACTATGCAAACTGCCAGTTGGTAAAACGGAAATTGATACCTGTGTGTGGGAGATAATATGGTTCCAGACAGACACAAGTGGTATTTACCTCGCCATAATTCATATGTTGCACGGCAAATTATACACTTTGATTAACCGGACACAAATACTACACAACACTTCGGAAAAACTCATTTAACCATTTCAGTACTACAGCCCCCAGATGCTGTGATCATTGAATACTGCATTCCCAGTGACTTCATATGAACATCGATTGTCTCACTTCAAATCAAGATTTCAGCAACTAAAATACATTTTATTAATAGAACATCATATATATTCTGGAAGTATAATAATCAATAAATAAAACAAGTTAAGACATATTTCAATTTTGTAGTTGTGATAACCAGAATCTGATAATTATGTCATTCATCATTACCATAATGATCGAATATACTAGTTTCAGGCTTGCCGCCGTAGGTAAGGTCTGTAAAACATTATCACTAAAACTATGAAACAATGTGTCTAAGTAAGCTATTACATAGTAAGTCGCCATCGTTATTGTATCGTAACTAACATCGTCTGCCATTACAGCTCTCGCAGATTTTTGTAGACAGTTATACAAAAACCACAAAAATCTCGAAATAAATTTACTGAGCGATAATCCATGATTACTGCTGTTGAAATGCTAAGGCATCAGCCTTAAAGACACTTTATAACATGTGCCTCCACATAGCGGATAATTGTGAGTAAAACCGACCTGAATAGCAGACATCGTCAATGCCGAAAAACCGGCCTATCATACTGTAGCGTCACAGACCGCGCGGCCGGTAATCTGGCCTGTCATACTGTAGCGTCACAGACCGCGCGGCCGGTAATCCGGCCTATCATACTGTAGCGTCACAGACCGCGCGGCCGGTAATCCGGCCTGTCGTACTAAAATGGTTAGTGCTGGTTCCAGAATAACTGGTTTTAGAATTATATAAATAACATGTGTTCATGTTTGAGAATCGTACACTGATTGTCAACCAGCGATGTTTAATTTGCAAAGTAGAAATGACCAGTTAATGAGTTTTATGTGCACACATTCATGCAAACAAGCATATCAATAGCAGTTACAAGTAATTAAAATTTGTCAAAGAATAACGTTCTAATGCAAAAGTAATAGTGCATGTATGCCAGATCTATGCAAACTGTTCAATTTCATAACATTTCTGATCATTGCAGAAAATTGCATCAACTTTAAACATTGCATCAAATGCTACCATTGCAGCAAGTGCTAGAAACATTGCAAGTTGCAGGCCAGTCAGATCGTCCCAGACGAGTAGTTTCAGTGACTGGACTAGTGCTTGTTTAGAAGAACAGTCCCATCGGACTCGCTGTGATTATGTGAATTAGTTTACGCTGTGTGCATGCTAGTTTGGTGTTGTGATGGAATAAAACAAAGGTAGCATTTTATCATATGCAGTTAAATATTCCGTACAACCGTTGACTAGGAAACTTGCTCAACGTGGATAATGTAAATGGCAGCTGTTTACATCCGGTTAGGATAGGTAGTGCTGCCTAGCAACCATGAGTGACAAGCAACATGAACAAACATACGTGCACAGGTTACAGACAGTGTTACGTGCTATCCCATGCGTTATTCCGATATCAGGTGATTATTTTAGCAAGTTACCAAACGTCAGCAATGTTACTGATTGTTCAGTTGTCGGCTTCGGGAAAGGAACTGCTAATAAAAAGTATAGGACAAGTGATGTAACTTAGTCCGACAATGTCGGACCTTCGTCGTCAGCGGGGTCTGGCTTCAAATTCTGCTGGCATATGCTGTTTGTAGTCCCTTATTAAACTAAAACTATTTCTTCTGATGACATTGCAATTTGATCTACGAAATCACATGTGTTTGTCTCTATTAATGACACATTTAGTAGAACATTTAACTGAAATGAGAAACGGCTTGTTTTCTTTGTGAAATAAAGCCACTTCTAGTTTTACTGCGTGCCATAACTGTCACATATGTATGATACAACAGTATGGTGGTATCCGGCACATTTATTTTTAAGGGCTAATAAAACAATATCAGGACTAGTTGTTTCTGAGTCAGCCAGTCCAACGGACCACCTGTCTGCTAAAGCCATCGTGCACCCTGAAGTTGTGTACTTTGGAAGTAATAAACATGAATTTATCACAACATCCATTGCACTAACTGGTTGTAAACCTGACAGAGCAATGAAAAAATGTATGACATTTAGTAAAAACTATGAAAAAATCTTTGAAATTCTGTGAAAATAATTTAAAATAATCACTTTTCCCAACTTTTAAAATTAATACTACTGGTACATTGTAGTCATCTTATTTTTGTATAAGTTCCCACAGACTGACAGTTTGGTTGCTGAAATTACATTACCTAATCATCATAATTTTTTCCAGATAACAGATCCATGTTTTGCAAAAAAAACAAATAAATTAAAGAATATAGTGAGAAAGGTTATTGCTCTGGTACAGGAACATGTTTGCTGCGGGAAATTGTCCATTTAGCTGCTGCTGATACATTAATTTTGCTGAAGCACATAAACGACTGCAGTAGTTTCTTGCAATCAATACTAACACACACTGCAGCCTCAACACTGGCCTTTATTACATCCGTGGCACGTCTCACATGCGTGGTGGTATCACGCGATCATATGGCATGCAGGCAAAGTTACACTGATTATATAATCTTTCCACAATGTCGACTTCTTTGGCATTCAAAAGTCAGCATCAACTATCATCAAAAGACATGACTGTCACATTGATGGATTGCACACTCTCAAGTTAATCCGTTGTTGTGCGATGTGCGTGACATCACCAGCTACAACACTAGAAGCCAATTTCTTTCAGGCTCAGGACAGAGAAATTAGATTTCAGTCAGAGATTGATGTACTGAATACATAATAGAAATGCTGACAATCCGAAAGTAAATATATAACCTCGAGTGCAGCTGCCAATAAACGCTAACTTCCCCTGTTTTCTGAATGCTAACATTTGAGAGATTTTTCTACCCAGAAAAAAATTATATTTGTTATCCAAAATGCTAAGTCTACTTCAGGCATGTCAGAAGTAAATAAATATGATCTGTTTTAAAAATACCTGATCTAGTGAGACTTACCTTAGAGTTGAAACTGGATATGTGTCAGTAACATCTGAGATGAACACTTCTCTTGATTTGATGAGTGGATCGGTAAGCACTGGGGTGTTTCCTGTCTCTACAACAAGAGAGTTTGCAGGTGAGAACAAGAGAGTTTAGTTTCACATACAACAAAGATCTAAATCTACAACATAAAATACAAAAGATTTGAGTAAAATATTGTACTAAATGCACGTTTCATGTGCATGATTGACTTCAGGCAGTGAACGAGCATTTTGATTACAAAACCTTTTTCTTCCTTTGTAGCTGTTGTTGACATGATGAGCAACCATCTTGTTATCCATATCAGATAGTTAGTACATAGTATTTCAAGTTTCCACGTCAGCATTTTGGCCAAATATCTGACCGTATTCCAGAATATTATTATTATAATTATACTAGTTCAGACAGAAAGATTTTGAGGGTTTCTTTGAGGTGAATATTTAGTAAGTTGGCGACACTATATGAAGCCATCACTACCATAATAAACAACACCAGGGGTACTTAGCCTGCATGAATCAACCCAGTTGGATACCAGAGAACATTATAAAAATAAAAGTACTCAACATATTTAATCTTCTTTTGCATTATTTCTGCAAAGCTCTAATATACATACAGCATGGCTACATCAGCCTCAGTGGAGAATATGAACAACTCAGTATTTATCTGGAAGCCAGGTGAAAGGTTACTTTTTTGTACTTTTCATGGTGATATTCTAATAGTATTATCACTATGAAAAAGTCTATGATTATAAAATATATGTGATATATTTATTATTATTATTTAATATTGTGTTATACAATTGAAAGATAGCCTTTCTTTAGCAACATAATTTTTTAATAGTGAAGTTGTCATTATTAAGAGCACAAGTGGCACCACCATAATGCCATAGTTTTAGAATTCTCCTCAAGATTCTTGTTTTAGCAAATGTAATTAATACTGTAAAACACATCAAACAACTGTATAAAAAATATTATTATTCAAGAATGTTAATTTTGACTATCTAGTATACCGTGTTATCCCCTATAGGTGCGCAGTGCGTGAGTGCAAGGGTTGGGTGCGCGTCTATTAATTTATCATAAGACCTAAATAGCACAAGTTGTGAGGGGTGGGCAGACACACAAATTACATACATGTCACACAAAGTAGGCCTACTGCGAGTGCTGCACGAAAGGAGCGATTCCCGATGACGTTACTTAAGTCGGACATTCAGATGCTCTCCGTTCTTCTGACCCATCCTCATGGCTACATACGGTTACGTCAGTGCTTCACTTTAAAAAAAAACCAGGCGAGTGATAAATGGCTTGCCTAAATATGCTAAATAATTTAGCGCGAGCGATTTGTTAGTTTTATTTTTAGCCGATAGGTGGCATTCCTGTTTGTCCATCTGGTGACGCCACTGCCCAGTCATGCTAAAATGCAATCGAGGCGAGCCATAGCGGATTCATTGCGCAAGATTAATTCGATCGGGTCAATTCAGGACATCAAGCGTTGGCACAGGCGGTAGCTTTCTCATATTTCTCTTTAAAAAACAATAGTGATTCTTTTTCAACATATTTCATAGAACACTCATCTGGAGACGCATTTCTAAGTTTCAACTGCTTTGCATTGGCTACAAAACTTGTCACCTTTCGAAATCTAATCTGAACGTTGGTGTCATTTTTAATGCTAAATGTTTACCTTAGATCAATGACCAGCTTTGCTGTATGTTATCAACACCAATATATGTAATGTCATCCTCTAAATATACATACCACAAGTAATTTTGTTAATCTTCGACTTTTAAAATGTTCACTTGGCCACAGAGCTGCTAAACAGCTGAAACGTGTAACATTTTCCAGGATTCGTAAGACTTTTACTTTTGTGATCATTTATTTGTGACACTAAAAACCACCACACGGGTAACAAATGTCACCATAAATACACTCCTGTTATAAATTGTTCACTATACCTATAACAACTTATCACCACTGAAATGGTTACAACTTAAATGGTTAGAACATCTTAGATTAGAATGAATGAATATTATTATTATTATTATCATAAACTATACATTGCAGGCGATTATCACGTAATCAGATTCATACTGACATGATGTCATAAATTATAACATTGCGTGATGCCTGCAATGTTATATTGAGGCTTATTCCCAGAGGCTGAGCCGACAATCTTATATTACACTTAATCTTAACTTAAGGATTAAGTTAAGTTAGGGCAATGCCAATGGATGTGCTTGTGAGTCGTGTAAACATGTCATAACTCGGTAAATGGCATCAACGAACCTCTTCAGAACAAACGAACTAGACGCGTCGGCGCATTAATCAAGTTTCTGCCCAGCGCCTGATTAAACACAGGATCTTGACCTCCGGCTGCGTCCGATTTATGCGTACGAGACTCGACAGGCGTCAATAATCATCACCCTATTCACCGACACCGGTGCCTTACCACTTGAAAACGAAGAGGCACCACAAAGAAACTCGACGTACCGGCTCAACGTACTGCCTCTATCGTGTGCTCCTGTCACCACTTCCCGATCACAGTTTAACTTGGAAGCGGGCTAACTAGTTACTACTATTAAACTACTATCAGAGACGTTGTAAAACGAATAATAATGCACGTTTCTTCGCAATCCAACGCTACGGCACGGCCATGACACTTTCAAGCGATCGGCTAATTGGCGTTGTAACGCGTGGTGTGATTCGTCAATTGTCGTGGCAAACATGAATAAATGCCCAATTATGTAGCGGCTTAGTAAGATGCTCTCGGAAAGGGAAATTGTTTGTGTACAAACTGTTCACGGCTGTCAAGCCGTCGTGAGTAAGCACTAGAGTAGAGTACGCAGAAGTCGTGAGTACACAGCGAACAATCTAACCGCAACGCGCACAAAGAAAATACTGCTGCAATGCAAATGTGTTATAAAGCGGGGATGACAGTGTGCCCATTAGTTTTGTTTATCTACTGTTTTCCCTTTTTTGGTGGTGGTGGTGGTTAAGGCTTAACTTTAACTTAGTATAACTGTATATGCCTAATACTAGTAATAGTAAATTAGCCTAGGCCTAAAATCTCAAAAGGGCTCTAAAAATCACGTTAGGCCTTGGCTTAGGGGTACCTAAATGTTACTAGCGTCACTCGTGCCAGGATTTATCTATGACCTCTACCAGTCACAAAAAGCCCGGATGACACTTTCTATTGTGTTTTTTACTACGTAGTGAGCTATTTTGTGAAAATGGTGGCAGGGCGTTTTTTGAAGGTTACATAATCGGCCACGTATCTACTAATTATAGGGCTACACAATAACATTTTGTGTCAGCATGTGTGGAAAAACGAGGCATGCATGTGCAACACATTTTAAATCAATACATTATGATTAAATAGAATTGAAATGAAAGCACAAAATATACCAAATTATATTGAAATTTTAGATAGGTTTCGTGACTGACGGTGTACAATAGTTCAAAACAATTATTTACACACATGGCACATGACAACTATTTTATATCAAAAACTTCCCAATTCATTTCCAAATAAAACAACACTAGATTTTCTGACTAACTTTCATAACCGCCTCCCAAGAACATAACCCGCAATATATGTACTAATTACAAGGTTACGTAGCTAATTTTGGTATCAAAATGCCTCGAATGGTAAGATACATATTTGTAGTTAATGCACACATCAATATTGGAGACAAAGTTGAAAGAATAACACAACATATGCTAAGATATATGAACAATTTAGTTTGGTTTCGTGAAGGGTGGGCATTAGTTCAAATCATTATTTACCCATCTGGTGCCAAACAATTATATTTTATCTCCCAACTAAATGTTTAAAATGTCCCCGTAGTTGTACGGAATCTGTGCATTATCTTTGCCATGGGTAGAAAACTCACTGACATACACGCTCATCACCATAGTAAAACAATCAGGGCTCAATTTCACTCAGAGCAAAATAAGTTACAGAAATTAAATTATCTTGTTTCAATCTGCAGGCATAGACACGTATTCTATCCGCAAACAAAATAAAAAAATCATCTCATCTCAATTTGACTGAGGAAACTGGTTATTTTCTGCTGGACTGGAGGCAAAATTGCCCAAAAGAGGAGGCTTGTGAGTCTGCAAAGATAACTATGCATTCATATGTCTGTCGGTAAGAAGTTTCTAGTCATTTTTAAAAGTACTATTTAACCCTGGATCATGCATAGGCAAAAACACTGAATAATAAAATAACCCAGCTAAAGCCATACAAAGTTTGCCAAATGAGAGTTATGTTTAAAATTACAATAATTAGCTGTATATGATATTTTAAAATGTAACTTTCTAGACTAATAATAATAATATAAATGGTCAATCCAGTACTCAATGAACTGGTGGTGCATTTGTCTACTATTTTTGTTGTTGTTGATGTGATGTCATGTATGTTTTCTTGCACAAGTACTGTTGTTAAAAGTGTGTTATAAAACTTCTAGAAATTGTAAATGTATAGCATCAAACTTCCCTAATTTGCTTAGCCATTGCACCAGTAATACATACACTGAGTAAATGCACCTAAGGAATCAAATGTTTCCAGTTACCTGACTGACCCTGATAAATGTAGCCAAATAAAGGCATGGGAACAGGGGGGTCAGCTGCCCCCTGGAATTTCTCCGGGGACAAACATGGTTCTCCCCCCCATTAATTGTGAGTGTGAATGTTTGTTTTTGTGGCAAGCACAAATGGTGGAAATCAAAATTTGATAAAACGATTAATTAATGTGTATTTTTGTCGAACATGAAAAGTTTGTGCAATATTGGAGGGCAGACATATGGTTTTCTGCCCCCACTCCCAGTAATGGGTGGTGCGGTGGCAAATTTTTTTTTCAAACACCCCAAATCTTCGGACGTCATCATTTCAGCCAAGACAGCGGAGAGAAGCTGGACAAGATAAATTGACAGCAGCGGCACAACATAAAAAATAAAATGTTCAACAGTCAACAACACTGTGTTCGGATGTCATGAGTTCACAGCTGAGACAGCGGAGAAGCTGAAATTACAGTGGCAACAAATTTCCAACAGCACCCCTCCACACCCCCGTCTTTCAATGTCACAGTCGAGTCAACCGAGACAGCCACAAGGTGAAGAAAGATCTATGTGAAGATATGTGGGGGCGCGGCGGTGAAAATTATTCAGTGGTGTAGCGGTAGCCCCCCCCAATATGAATTTCGTTCCCGTGCCTATGTAGCCAACTCAAGTTGTTGCAATGTAATATGGAAAATACATAATTTAATTGCTAGCCTATTTAAAACATAACACACAAAAAAACTCACATCTCTGCTGTAGACCCAATTGATCAAACCTATCTGTCTGAACACATTTGGTGGCATCTTAATAACAAATATTAAAATACCTACCCACGTTTAATATATTTTCCCAAGGAATATAAGAAAGACATCTGTCCTACATATCAACCATAAAAGTTGAGAGTTTGCAATACGAAACTATCAATTTGGTATATTTTACCTTCCGTGTGCCTGTCTTGTACAAGCATCTGATAGACACTGTCTGGAACTTCTGACGGTCGGTAGATCCATTTCACTATTGCCAGAACATTGTTGCGTTTGGTCTGAAACACAAACACTATCAGTTCACTTTAATGGTACAAATTCCTCCTACACGCTAGTACACGGAACAGAGCATTGTTGTGTCGGATGGCATGTCAACATGCAATACAATTGTTTATAATTACTGCCAGTACAACATCTTATTGTTCAGTTTTTAGATAACAGATTTCACCTGCATATCATCTTATCTATCTCTAATGCTGTATACATTCGCACAACTAAGATGGCTATATATGAGCACAGATCTTTTTCATAATGTAGGCCTCAGTAGCATCCACACAAAATAGCAATTGTTTTACTGCTTCAAGTTGGGTAACCTATATTACACAAACATTCAACAGTAGTACTTTCAATAAAACCAAAACAATTATTCAGCACTTTACACTGTCTCAAGGCGATAATGCATGAATTATAGCTATATTGGTTTATTCAGCTCAATGGAAAACTAAGATGGTTATATATCCATGAATCACTGATAAGTACATTTTCAAAACTAAACATCTATATAGACATTTTCTCAAACGGAACAGAATCAACTGTCAGAAATGCTTGCAGCCAGTGGCATCTAAGGAGGCCATGTATAATGTATACACTAGGTGGCGCCACGTGACCAGTGAATCTCTTCTATGCAACCAAGAACAAGCAGCATTCTCTAAATACAGGGAACAATGGAACACGTACCAGTTTGAGCCCTTCAATGGCACAAATGAAGTATGGCTGGTCAGATCGACTGTTGTCTAAGTAAACATGATCTGAAAAACCAAAACAGGCACAAACATAGAGAAAAGGCAACTATTAGTATCTAGTTAATATCCAGTATCCAGTTATATTTCTAAAAACAATTCTCACCCTAACAATTGGCATATAAATAAAGTTGATTCATGATGGCCTGCATCAATTGAAAAGTGAGTCTTAGCACAGTGGTTTATGAACTTATACAAAGACTTCCAATGCAAAACCACTGTAGCTGACGACAAAATGGATGACCTCAAAATGAATATGTGGCAGAAAACGAACATAATTGTTATCATTATAATTGGAATTGCATTGCTACATTAGGAACGACTATCTGATTCTCAAAGTCAACAATTTACAAGTCTTCTAATCAGGCCGTATGGCATGCCTCTGGGTAAATAAAGTTAACACATTAAATAGTTACTACACAATATCAAACAGACATTATCTACAAATCAATGCATGCAAAATAAAAAATTATTTTATACATTTTGACAAGAAAATTCATGACTATGAATTATTAAACGAGTGCTGAAAGAAATCAGTCATGCATGAAAAATAGATATATGATTCCGACTGATGCTCTGACAAATGTGTTGCCAGTAGACTACTCAGGCATGTTCACATGCCATGCATTATCATGAGCTACACGCAGATGGAACATTTCATATTTGAGGTAGAAGAAAAAATATCTCCTGGAAATTAAAACAACCTCATAATTTGTATTATGACTAGAAGGCTTTGCCAACAAAAAAGAATTTGTGAAGGATTTAAACGGCAAATGCATGCATTAAAGTGTCTAACATGTCCATATTGAATGTCCATTTGGGATATTGTTATGGAATTGTATAAATTCAAGCTGGAATATAAAAAGGTTTATGTGCTATGAAGTGCAGTCAGAACGGGTTATCAGTAACTGCGAGAAATTGACTGGGGACAATCCCTCGTTGATGCCACTAGAATGTCACGCGATACACACGCCATGCCAAACAATGGAGCATGATATCATATCAGGAATTACTCGATCTGTCAGCTAATTAACATGACAGGGACACTGAACTCATCAAGACCAGATGCATATTGGCTAGTTAAATAGTTTATGTTTAAGTGATAGAAACATCCTATGCTTAGCCTCGCATGTGCCAAGTCTCATTTTGTACAGCCAAATAATCAGCTAATGAAGCATTAAACAGGCCCAATCTGTAGAAACCATTGAGTTGTCTCTTTATTCCTTTGTTGTCATGGCAACAGACCATCTTTTCATGAGTCCACTTGCTTTCCCAAAATTCACATATCCGGGAAGACTGGAATATCAATATAGGTCAGCTGTAAAGAACCTCCATTTCAGTAAGCAACCCACGTAAAAGACACAAATCCCCACTTGTTTACCTGCAGTGTGGGAGAGTTACTAGAAGACTGAGAAAGTGTTACTTTATTCTTTTTTGCTGATCATATTTAGTGCAGAATACTACAACATATTTAGTGCAGAATACTACAACATATTTATTGTATTTTCGTATTTATAATGAAAGCATGGATTACAAAAAGTAATAAAACCAGTAATGTTTTCACTCTTATTTTTTTAATAGATTCATAAACGTTTTACAGTCAATACATTAATTCACCAAGCCATATTGGGTGCACCATTGTATAGCTGTGGTGAATGACGTTTTTATTGAGTAGCCACCAGAAGGTGATGTATCACCGCGACTATTGGCCAGTGGTGCTATAGCGTAGATACTGCTCTGCTGGAGGCGGCCTAACCACAGAGTGGTACATATTTACCGCTTGTACAACAGAAAAACTACACTTTGATCAATAAAACACAGTTATGTGTATACATGCACATGCATGTGTGTTCATGCATACATACATAAAAGTTTGCTACATATGCAAACTCTACATAATTTATTACTTACCTGAGCACATTCATACATGTATTATGTGCTTATTAATTAACTATTAGGTTACTCCCACTCAGGGGTAACAAAACAGCGGCAGCCATTGCCACCATTACATTATTTTGAACTAAGTTTCTGCTGTTGCCAATTATGGCATTGCACACAGTAGAAAATAATTTTAATATAATTCCAGTGGCCCACCTGGGGAACTACTGTCATTTAACTGGAAAAAACAAACTCAACATAAGTACCTTTGTGTTTTTCCTAATACACAGTCAATTGGTAGGTCAGAGGTCAATGGTTCAAGGAAGCAACAGATCATAGAAAGTGAGTGGACTATGACACCTGGGAGGGGATACGACTTATCATGCTCCAAAGGTAGCTAATTAATATCATCATTGTGCAGCCGTAGTGTCGTGTGTGTGTGTTGGGCGAAGGCCTCAGCATGTCGTTTCCAAATCTGCCTGTCTCGCGCTATCTTCTGCCAGATGGTGCTCTTCCAGTATTCGTCTAGTTCATCTCTCCACCATCTCGCCGGTCTTCCTCAAGATAGTTTACCTTCGTAAGATCTCCCGGTTGTGATATGCAATGTCCATCGGTTATCTTGTAGTCTGCTGATGTGCCCTGCCCAGGTCCACTTCTGTCTTTTGATTTCTTCTATCACCTCAAAGACCTTTTTCTTCTCTCTTATCCAGATGTTTGTTTTTCTCTCCCGATATGTGATGTTTAAAGTACTTCTTTCCATCTTTGTTTGTGCGGCTGCTAGACTGTTCTTTGCCTGGATGGGGAGTGCCAATGTTTCTGCGCCATATGTCATCGCTGGAAGTTTGTATGAGTTGTAGACTTGTCTCTTCAAGCAAGTTCCAAAGTTACCCTTGAAGATGTTGCGTATGCAAACTGTACAAAATTTATTACATACCTGTGCACATTCATACATGTATTATAACTCATTAGAACTCCACATAATTAATATATGGAGGTATAAATAAAACAATTATTAATAATATCGCTTGCTCCGCAGATTTTATTATTTAGAACACCTATTAACTTTAGCTTACATAGAAACATGCTTGAGACTATGAAATCATGATAAGTTGACTGTAGATATTCCGCTAAGGTCAACAATTTAAAATCGATATGTTTCATTGTTGACTGTGGGTCTAGGCAAGGATGTGCACTATCTCCTGTTATGCTCAATATGTTTACTGACTGAAGTACATGAGCAAAGATGGTAAGAATGATTTATCAACTGAACATATGTAACTGTTCAGTCCTGTAAAGTGGTTGATTTTTGGGGGAATTTTTTCAACCTACGATTGGCGGCTCCCAAAAAACCTCCAAGTGCACCACCCTTGAAGGTCCCAAAAAACCTTAAACTGCACCCCCGGGGCTCCCGCCCAGATTCTCCAACTGCACACTCCCTGAAACCTCAAATGGTGCTCTTCTCCCTCAAGTGAAACTCTTGTCTCCACAGTCTATGGGTCTGATTCAGGTGTTAAGATTGTAATTTTATACAAACAAAAATAGCTTCAAGCTAATTAACAGAATGCGTAAGAGGTAGTAGAAAGAAATTAAGGAACTTACAGGCTATACCAATGTGTTGTCGAAAGTTATGTCAAAGAAGTCATAATTCTAGACAGCACTTGCACAGTTTTGTAAATGTACACAGAATGAGAAGTTTGGTAATAAAATACTGTTTTATTAACATATTACAAACATAAAAATTATAATACTATATGTAAGCAAGTACAGTGTACATGTACATACAAATATATGCTGCGTTTTGCAGAGACTAATGGCATTAGTAAGGCGCCAACAGATTTAGTAAACCTGATATTCCGTGTTAAAACAGTTTTTGCTGTTTTGTGCAGCAACCGGCCATATTGAATTTCAGTGAAAAAAGACCTCCCTCTAGAGTTGGGTCAAAGATAACAAGCTGCAGATGCCTACTTGGTTCTATCCCACCAGTCTGGAAATCAGCTCTATTCACAGTGCAGGTAGTATGCAGTACTATGTGTGTGTATTTTAGACGTTACAGTACATACACGTATAGCTGTATGTAGCATGAGGTATGAATCACTTTCAGCCAAGCATTACATTTTTATACAGCAGAATGGGAATTTTATTTCCTACTTATACAGTGTATTTATTAAACAACTATTATTAATTATATATTCTATTTATTATTTTGATTACATATTTATCTTTTTAAAATGTTTATGTTTTAAAATTATTTTACATAAAAAATTGTAATTGATATTTATATATATATATGTACTTTTTAATTATATTTTTAGATTACACACACATGCATATATATATATATTATATATACACACACATATATATATTTATATAAATTGGTATTCATTTAATTTAAATGTTGTTTAATTTTTAAAGTACAGTGTATTGCAAGATGTCCATGTTTAGCCTTTAATAAAATTACACTAACATTCACAGAAACACAGTGCCAGGAAAAAGTAATAATATATTTAAAGTGTTGTGAAATGCACTTACTGGTAGATAACACAGTGAGTTTACTCAGAAAACATTCATTATTGCCATAAATCGAATTACAAATGTATCTCCATATTACATCCATAAAATTAAATTACCACTGCAGAAGCATCCGTTGAACTGGTAGTTTTTTTTGCTCAGAAAAGGATGAAAAATGTAGTCAAAATTCATTAGATTACAAAGTAAATTGTTTTGAGGAATACACAAAATGCGCACGAAATGGCATAGAGTGGTTGGCTCAGCCACTGTAAGGATCCTACAGACTTCAAAATTCTCAAATAAAATTCAGAGGATGTAAATGTGCCTGGCAGTATTGATTATGCATCTCTGCAGTGCAACATAATCACCAAGGGCCTGTCAGGGTTAATCAGCTACCAAACTCCATTCAGCTGCTAGCGTCATCCAAATAATATCAAATATTTACCACCATAAACATGATTATATCCATTAGGCAAACAGCAAAAGAGTTTACAAGTATACTTAACCGGTATATCAAAGTATACATATTTAGGACTTTATATTTAAACAAATGCATGTCATTAGATAGCACTTGCAAATTTATTGGTTTGAAAGGCTCTATGTCTATTTTTCTTGACAAAAATGGTGTGACTTAATTTGTTGTGATCATTGAGATTTTGATGATAACAACAGAGATACAAAAACTTTGGATGGACATTTTCTCTTTATTATAATGTATATTTTACATTGTTTATTCTCAGTTGAGAGTCCGGAGCTCTTACTGCTGCACTACTGTGCTTCACTCCAGTTTCAATGTAATATGAGAGTTTATGTCAAAATACCAGTACATCACTGTGCACAGTAAACTAACTGCAGAGCAGAAAAGTAAATCTTATCAAGTGGCGGAACATTAGTCACGAGACAGAATCAGTTATCACTAAACTAATGCATCTCCCCATCGGAGGCAATGATGAAACTCCCTGTCTCGCATTGTAATGATTCATAGCAGCATCGATTGAAGGGTTGCAATTAAATTATGTTTTCTGCTTGTCGGTTCGTTGAGATTGATATTAATGGCAACACTGACAGATATATGACAATTAGATTAAGTTGCCAAGATGCATGAACCAGTTGTCGGTGTAAAACTGAAATCAGTTTTAAAGAAACGTGGGATTTGTTTCTGTCAGATTTGTCAGGGAGACTCAGGGTAGTTGAAAAGATTGCAAGTCTGTCATAGGTAAAATTGAGTGAGAAAGTCTTGCTAATTTACAATAGTCGACATCATAATAATAAACATTCATGATTTTGGTTTCCGAGGATTTAGGTGCAAAAGAAGTTACCTTATTATTATTATTATTATAAATGATATAATACATATTCAGTGTTTAAAACATATATACAGGTAAACATATAAACATTATTACAGCTAAAAATAAATAATTACAAAAGAGATAAGTTGCATCTGAATACGCAGATTAACAATCTGAAGGTAGGCACATTTAAAAACCTCACCTCTGCTGTTTTATACACATGGTTACAAGTACAATTACTACCTTCACGTTGCATTTATTGATATGTATCGCGTATGGTTATGGCATTTTGATAGCTTAACAAGTTGGCTCAAATGGGTAGTTTTCCATGCTAGCTGGATCCTCACGTATGTTACGATAGTTTCCCTAAGGTTCTGGTATAGATGAGGGACCATACAGTAATTGGAGAAAACATTGGATTTAAAATATAAGAAAATATTCTAACGCCTAAATAAAATATCATAGAATGTTAGATAATTACATAGAGTACTCCATCTATTCTAAAGGTGAAATTAACCTGAGGTGTGTGCACGCGTGCGTGCATGCATGCATGCGTGTATGCATGCATGTGTACATGTGTTTCCACCTTATACCATGCCCCTTTCACGAGCCGATGCAAAGTGCATCCATAGATCTCCTACAATTGTGGACGTTCTTTGGTGCATCTTCTTTCAACTCAACCAGCCTTGGTAAATTGCTCTGACTTCTCTTCTTAAAGCCCCAGTTCAGATGTTAGACCACACAAGCTGACATTCACGCAGCTATTTCTTTCTCCCCCAGTCACTGCTCAGTTAACACAGATGTCAGTGAATTCCACGCTGACATTCAGACTGCACAGGAAGCTTCAACGCTGATAATAGACTTCTTAATTAACAGTATTTAACACAACAAAAGGTGATTGAAGCCACATGAAGCTGCATTGCGTTCCTTAGCAAAGAGAACACTTAAAAGGTTGGCTAGTTGAAATATACCGATATATATATATGTACAGTTCAAGTCTGCACTGCCCTTTACAAACAAATTTGTAAAGTGGGAGAATAGATTTATGGGAAGACCTTGCAAACTTATACAATATTGGTCCCTTAGTGATGTCATTAACTCTTTCAATGTTCTTATTTGACAAAATTCTTTCTCACAGTATCACTCATTTTGTATAAATGTAATATTATATAAATTATCGCATGTACAGTAAAACGTGTCCACAGTGAGCATCATCGGGACTGTGCAATATGTCTATTATGGGCAGCTTACCTTTATAGCTTACCTTTATGGAACAATGAGAACTAGTCATTTGGGACTTTCAAACGTATCTATTTCAGATAGGTTTTGATTACTGACAAGTCTCCACTAAGGTAGATTTCACTGCATTTCTAATGCAGTTTGATTCATCGCTCGTCTAATATACACCTTGTTAAAGTAACATTTGTTGTGTTTTGTAGACTCATCTTAGAAGGTCATTGGGTGTACCATGTCTCTCCATGGCTCATTGCACAAGGAATGCAACCAGATAAAAAGGCAAGATACAGAACACAATGGTTCGCCTTCAAGTTAGGGTAATGCTAAGAGGCCAATGCTACCTTGTGTCAGCCAAGTGACTGATTATATATTCTGTAGGTTAACAATGTTTACGCCCAAATAAATAAACACAAGTGCATGGAACTCGGCATGCTGAGAGAGGCACTTATGTCTATGAATGGAAACACGTGGGTAAACCACAGGGATAAACATAAACTTGAATAACAACGGTTCAGAGTTTACTGAGTCTGGAAAGAACATCGGACTGAGAATGAGTAGAAAATGTCATTGGCATCAGAATGTGGTGAATATTTGGGGGGGCTGTGGCTAATAAAAAACCTCCAATTGCACCCCTTCAGACTCTCCCAAAAATACACCTTGAGGGTTTCCAAAACCACCAATTGCACCCCAAAATGCAAACACCTTCCCTAAACACTGGGGGGTATTCCTATATCCAGCCCTCCACTATAAATATTAGAGGTGCTCAGCCCCTCCCCACCCCACCCCCCTAGTTCTATCACTTTAGAATGTACATATCATTCTAAACGGGATCTATGTTAAATGAAATAAAAGACCTCATATAGGGAAATGGAAAAAACTGCTGTGGATTTGGTAAATCTCAAGAAGGAAAAGTATGCAAATAGTATAGACTACTTCTGTGTTGAGCTCAATGTTTTATTCAGTCATAAGACCAGATCACCAATGCATTCAAAGCCTACCAGTGTCATATGAGTATGCAGATACTCTACTACACCAGATGTATAGAAGTGTATTGATCTAGCTTATTTCCCCACTTACATCACAGCTGGAGGGAGAGAGTTGAATGGCCCAGGGGATTTGAGGGGATAGAGAGTTCATGCCACAGTTATGTTGACCATACAGAGTGAGACAAGATGAGCCAACTGGCATCTATGCTGGATATCTGAAGTTAATTACTAGAGGTAAAATTAAAACTTTCAAATCCGTGGAGTATTTGCATCACAAAATGCATACATTTGTAACTTTTGTTTATATAGTCTAACATAAAACAAATGTATTCAACCGTTATTTTGTAAGGTATTTAATAATGGATTCCAGTGGTAAAATGTTACATGATATAATGTCACAAAGTGAATATCCCTGGAGACATGTCTTTTAAAAAAAAAGTTACTTTTACCTTGAAAGTTACTTTAACATAGCTAGTAGACTGTACAGCACATACTGACATTCACATTATACGACGCACAACATGTCATTTTGTTCAGGTACCTTATGTCCCTGGCATTTTGTCATGTGGTGATTTGTCTAGACACCATTTAATGGGATGCCTGTAGCAACAGTTAGTGATTCACATTTGGACAATTGTCATGTCATACCTTTGGCAACATTCTAACAAAACTAGTGTTGTCAGATTACAATTGAATTGAAATTAATATATTTGATAAAGTTAATCAAAATTCGTACTTATATTACTGCAATTTTACCAACAAAATTGAATTTGTTTGCATCTATTGCAGCTGTTATTCTACATCTGGTAACAATCAGCCAGGGAACTGTAAACAACACACAGACAATGGCTGAGCCACATCTGAAACAACAAGAACATACCAGTAGGCTGACCATTTCATGGCTTCAGAAATACCTGCTCAACGAAACAATGGAGGAGTAGGTAGCCAATTAAGGCCTTTGTTGTGATGGGGTGGCAGACTATTGCCTCCACATATTCTTAACATGAACCCAGGCATGTACACATGTGCGTGCACACACACACACACACTAGGCATGGTCACTGAGCTCTGCATGTTGACCCATTCCAAATGTAGGAGCTACAACTTGTTTTGTTTTGAATTCTAAGTAAGCTCATCAGCTCATTATGCCATACCAGGTTAAGTTGAGCTGATCTTAAGATCAGATAAAGTTACAATTACATATTCCTAATGTAAACCAATTACATTAATTATTCCTAATGTAAACTGATTACAAGTTTTAGCACTGTCTTTGCATGGTAACAGATGCATTTTGAAGTTGTTCAAAATAAACTACATATCTTGAAATGCAGATCTACAAAAGTTGACTTGAGTTAGAATTGGTAATTTGGGATTGATGAAATCTTTGGATTTGATTTGATGTGTCAAAATATGTCATTTTGAATGAGTCACTTAGTTGTTCCACTGGAATTAATCAGTTGAAACTGCTAAGTTAGAACTGGTCAGTTGCGAGTGGAAATGGAGTTGATATCTTGGAATTATTGGCATGCATGTCTACATCTGACCTCTGTTCTATGGTGCAAATAAGGCTATTTATGTAAAAATAACATTTAATATAACACATATCTGCCAGGGGGGGAATTTGTGGTTATTACAAATGTAAACTTGTATCCCAGAGACCAACTTGATTCATTCAGTCTCATTTAATCTTGTGTATGTTCCTTTGTTTATAGGTTTTACTAACATCATGCTGTAAATTAACACTGCACATCTAAGTCTACAAATCACATTGTGTGAGGCCTGTTTTACATAGTAAAATTTTTACAGTTTTTTCCCTATTTTGTTTCCATACATTTATTTCTCAATGAACCTCTTAAGTTAATGAGATAGAGAAGAATGCACCACGTTTCCACTGATGTGGATTGAAGCATTGTCTCCACTGGACTGCCAGGCTCCGGGGAGGCTGTTGCAGATATTTAATCACAAGGCTTCTTAGAAATAACTAGGACCATGACACTGCCTATTTCACAGGAATCTAACGAAGAAGTGCACTTGTGTTTTAATAGCAAGAGTCAAACTTACACTGGGGCTGTATTTGAAACTTACAACATTACACTTGTGTCGTTCGGACATCAGTCTAATTTGTCAAATAACAATGACAGTAAAATGTGTGTACACGTGTGTGTGTGTGTGTGTGTGTGTGTGTGTATGTTTAGGCATGTTTAACTGTGTGTATGCAACTAATATGCATGCATGCTTGTGTGTATGCTTATGTGTGCACACATGCACATGCAAGTCTGTGCGTGTGTGTATGCGTGGGATGGTGATTGCATGTTTGTATGTACATGCATGTATGCATGTGTACACACGTGACATGTGTCACTGTGTTTAACACACAATCACACATATATATCCTACACCAAATATTGTTTAATATCATTATTACTCGTAATTATGTTTGTGTTTAATTATATACATACATAATATTATCCCAATGCATATTTATACTTATGATTGTCAAAACCTGCATCGGCCAGCCCCCCCCCCACTCAGCACATGGGAGTGACCCCCCCTCCATCCACAGCTAGCCATTGCTTCAGCCTGCAGGCATTCATCTAGCAAGCTAATGACTCTCTCAGCAGCAACAATAAACCTGCCCCCCCACAGCCCACACTGGGCTGATGAGACAGCTTACAAATTACACCTCACTAATGAATTATGTGTACAGGCCACAATCAGAGATCTCTGCCCACAGCTGGTAGTGGAGTAGAGAGGTTATGGCTTACTGCAAGACACATCACTGGCTACAGTTCTGTCATGTAGTACTACTATACTGCCAGATTGATTATTCTGTTAACAGGTCTATTGTTTGTCCCAGTCCTCATCTATTCCCATCCTTCACAATAATCCATGTGTTACATAAACCTGCATGCAAGCACACGCATACAAACTGTATGTGCATATTATGGCATATTATGGACTACATACCTACTTACATAACATTCTAAAATATGAATATAAAATCAGAGGCCCTAAAATATTTTTAATTTAGCAGTAGCTAGTCAATTCCTTAGCTTGTTCGAATGGAAACACACACAATACAAATGACTACATCTACACATCTGGATCTGTGTATGCATATGCATGTACAAATGCATGTATGGAATATATCATGAGTGAACATTTACATACATAAATAAACGTTTAATTACAGTATGAAAACCATCTTAAAGCAGAAATTTAGCCATTTGAGTCTGGTAGAATTATGTTAAAATTTTGACTTATTAAATTTTATCTGAACACCATGAATTCATGCCCGTAGCTTTGACAAAGAGACACCTGAGATTGGCAATGAGCAGTGTTGACAGCATCAATCCAGGCCGCAGCCAATCACATGAGTAGATTAACAGAGAAGGCTGTCATTTAAGCCACTTATGTCAATTTGATAGGGTGGGCTTACCCTTGGCACTGGTGTTAGCAACTGCAAGCTTAATTCAAATCCTCAGTAGGAATTACAGGAATCGATTGGTTAGAACTAAATATTTCATAATTTTTTATAAACTTTATAAAAAGAGAAATAATATAAGAGGTTTTTGCACAATTGTCATTACATATGATTGTGTAAGTTGTGCCTCGATATCGGCAAACAATAAACATACCTATTTATAATAGAGCACTTAAATTACAGTGCAGAGCCATCAGGTTATGTGATCTTGTAGCCTACATTGAAACAGGCAGGAACACCAGTGAAACTTTATGGTTTACTGGTTTTAATTACTTTTATTCTTTACTAGTTCTGCATAATTGTTAAAATTGTATGTCTCAGAAGTGAAGGACTAGTGAGAAGGAGATCGAACAGAGGTTTAAAGGTCCACAAATTATCCCTCTTTGAAGTTAGTACATTGTAGCTAGAAAGCAAGTAAATGACTAAATGGCAAATGAGATACTCATAATGTTCCTAATGTACAGAGTTACACAAAGTGTGAAACATACCTGACGACACATATAAGTATATCGCATGAGAGACGTACCTGATGGCCTGTAAGTAATCCCTGTGCTTTCGTCCCTGTAGAACGGGATCTCCTCAAACTGACTCCGACTTGTCCTACACTTAACACTCTTTGATGTGCGCCCCGGAGATATTCCAATGGCATCACTCCATTCATGCTTGATATCATTCTGCATCAAATCCATCGTTTCGTTGTTCAGCCACAAGTTGCACAAGCAAGTCTACATTTGTCACTGCTCTATACATAAATGTCCATGCTTGTCCACAGTAAATGTACTTGTGTAGTTATAAGAGAAATGCTATAAATATCCACTTCAAAAGAGTGAATGTACAGATGTGCCACAAATCACTTGAAGTGACCATGTCCAGGGTGGTCAAAACTACTGCAAAGCTCTCTCTCCACTGACTGTCCTTTGTTGTCCATTCAAGGCTACACACAGCAGTGGTCAATGGTGTGGAAATAAGTCATCATCACAAGCAGTGTGTGTAGTGTAGACCCTGCACCAGCTCCAGCCTGCTGTATGAAGCGCTGACGCAGGCAATAACACACTGAAGGCAAATCTTGCGCTGACTGATCGCCATTTCCCTGTACCACCAACAGCAGCCACACTAATCTTCCCCTGGGCCAATCTAAACAATTCCTCCATGTGGCTCACTGCAGACAATGCCTCCAACACAGGGGGTGTGCATCCAGCACTGGGGGGTCCAGGGGGAACACACTGTTGTCACCAACAGGAGGTGACAATGACAACACTGTTAGTACAACATGTGCTGAAGAGTGCTGCAGGTACACAGACTCTACTGCATCACTTATGTGATGAGACAGAGAGAGTGACTCTGGCTGTGTTGGCTGGTCATTAACTCTGCATTGCCTAGGGCACTAGTGGTCAGTGGGAAGTGATCAGAGCCTGTATGACCACTACTTGGCCTCAGTGGTCAGTCAGGAGGAGGGCCCAGTTATTTGTGGACATCCTGTCTCCAACTCAACCTGCAAACACAGATATGACAAGATTACACCTCAACATAACTGAAAGATAAACCATTTACAACTACCATTGGAGTAATAACATTATGTTTTTATTTCCCCATGTATTGTTTGCAATATGAATGATTTATTTACAAATCTCTGCATAATGGTTTTAACAGAATAACCATTTAGTTTCAGTTAGCAAATGGACAAAGAAGCCACTGGTTCAAAGTCAAACATTTTTCCCATTTATGTACAATCCGCTGTTAACAGATACATTTTACATATTCGTTGGCGACTTGATTAAGATGATGACAACAAAGTTATTAATGATGAGGAACATGTGCGCAATATATTACCGTACATAATATTTACATGCATGTTCCATGGTAGAGCATGTTTTTATGCCTGCGCTTGCATGAAAATCAATAGAACTGTAATACAAATCCACTGGGATTGTCATTAACATTATCCTAAGATATTAAAAATAAAATGTGTCAGGATACTTATTACAAGCCAAGCAGCTCTCCTGCGGCTCTGCCTATATGCACTGGTGAGTTTTCATTTAATTCTAGTACACACATGTCATGAATACACACAAACACTGCCTAGTAGCTAAGTGCAGGTTATAACACAGATGGGGTATCATACATACATTAACAACAGGTGACACAAACTACGAGCACACAGTGGCATAAAGGCGACATAAACCTTATTGTCTGATTTCAGAGCTCTAGTTCTAGTTGTTCTAGTTGTTTCCAGCACTCGGCAACATTTTATTAACTGACTACTCTGTATATATATATATTGGTTACAATGTTATGGTCTTATAAGGTCTTATTTAACTAGTCAGCCTTTTTCAGAACATTATCGCTAAGCCGACCTTCCTACGCTGTCACTGAAAGTGGTTACTGCCAGGATGCATGTCGTCCTCAGTCGTTCCTTTACGTCCCAAATTGAGACGGGACCGACATTAACGTGATCTCCGAGTCACGAGGGATACACAGTCCCCAATATTGAGAGCCAGGTTCTTACAAATATATATGCCTGCCCGGTCCGAGTTTCGAACTCAGAGCACTGGCATGCCAGGCGGATGTGCTACCACTACACTATCGCATGTGATACACATAGGCTGATACAAAATGCAGACAGTTGTAACTAACACATGAATAGCATTCAGACTCTATAAATAGTATTAAATGCTAACAAAGACACTCATAAACAATCAACATGCATGTGCAGTAGACAGAACCTAGCCTAGTACGACCTTATCAAAGAACTAGATTGTAAAGCAAAATATAATGTTGGGGCTTCTTGGACCAATGAACTCTGGTTCACCTCAAGCTAATATAGACGCAGACCAACCTTTCCATGTCATACACATATAACAGCCATTAATTCGTACACTCATCATTCACTTGCAAACTCCGAAGTATTGCAAATGCATCTCCTACTGGGCGCCATGGTTCACCCACCAATATCTATGTTCATTTGCTTCCTCAAATCGCTCACCTCTGATCTGCGAATTGGCAGTGCATGTATTTAAGAAAACACGATTCGTTATTTGGACTTGTTTACATGGTTTACATATGCTGTGCTTTTCTGGACACCCTTTCTCAAATTCTCCTACCCGTAAGAATTGCATGGTGATAAATTATCCAGATGGCACCACCATAAACAATATATTGGTTTGTTACTCCATAAGCTAATGTGTTTATCTGTCATGCAGAACTAGTTGAAAACAATGATCGCTATGTCAACTGGCATTATTACAATTATGATTACTTACCAACAACTACTATTGCTCACTGATTGGAGGACTGCACAGAGTCACATTACACAGTGCATATAGTGAATCAACAGCAGACTACTATGTTGATTAGCTCGAGGAATTCTCTGCTTCTGCTGTAAATCTGTGGCAGGTTGCTAGGTCTAGCTGAGCAAATGCTTTTTTGTAGAATTATGGTAGGGCTCATTATGAATTATAATAATTAATGAATATTATAACATAGATATTATATTAATGAAGGTTGTATTTTGATATAATGTACAGATGGCAAGGTAATGTCAGGCACAGCACAAGCCACCTACACAGTGGGACTTTCTTGTACTCCCTTGGCAGGAGATAAGATAGGGTTAATTGAGGGTCTCCAAGGGAAGTGAAAAGTTGACTGTGCTGGTCATGCATTATAGTGATTTTAGGGGATAGCTAGGCACTGTAATTGGCTTGAATATGAGTGATAGCCATTGGCTAGTTTTAAATTACAAGTAGTGAGAGACAGTTTGATATAGGGAGTTGTAGGAGAGAACTGAGAGAAGAAAGTTGGCAGGCGCACACAGAGTGCAGGGTGTGCTGCCAGGAGGGTTGGCAGGCGCACACAGAGTGCAGGGTGTGCTGCCAGGAGGGTTGGCAGGCACACACAGAGTGCAGGGTGTGCTGCCAGGAGGGTTGACAGGCGCACACAGAGTGCAGGGTGTGCTGCCAGGAGGGTTGGCAGGCGCACACAGAGTGCTGTGGCACACAGAGACTACAGAGTGCAGGGTGTGCAGCCAGGAGGGTTGCTTGGCTACCTGGGGGAGGTGGAGTGTGTGCTGCCAGGAGGGTTGCTTGGCGCACACAGAGTGCTGTGGCACACAGAGACGCTACAGAGTGCAGGGTGTGCAGCCAGGAGGGTTGGCAAGAGGCACACAGAGTGCAGGGTGTGCTGCCAGGAGGAGTTAGCGAGCACACACAGAGTGCTGTGGCACACAGGAGAGCTACAGAGTGCAGGGTGTGCCAGGGAGGAGGGTTGGCAGGCGCACACAGAGTGCTGTCTTTACAAGAGACTAAGAGTGCAGGGGTGTGTGCAGCCAGGAGGGTTGGCAGGGGCACACAGGGGTCTGGGGAGTGCTGCCAGGAGAGGTTGTGAGGGGCCCCACACAGGGGGAGTGCAGGGTGTGCTGCCAGAAGGAGGGTTGACAGGCACACACAGGTGTGGCACACAGAACTACAGGGGTGCAGGGTGTGCAATGGGGAGGGTTGGCAGAGCTGTACACAGAGTGCAGGGTGTGCAGCCAGGAGGGTGGACAGGGACACACAAAGTGCAGGGTGTGCAGCTAGGAGGGTTGACACGCCCACACAGAGTGCAGGGTGTGCAGCCAGGAGGGTGGACAGGGGCACACAGAGTGCAGGGTGTGCAGCCAGGAGGGTTGACAGGGGCACGCAGAGTGCAGGGTGTGCAGCCAGGAGGGTTGACAGGGGCACACAGAGTGCAGGGTGTGCAGCCAGGAGGGTTGGCAGGCGCACACAGAGTGCAGGGTGTGCTGCCAGGAGGGTTGGCAGGCGCACACAGAGTGCAGGGTGTGCTGCCAGGAGGGTTGACAGGCACACACAGAGTGCAGTGTGTGCAGCAAGGAGGGTTGGCAGGCTCACACAGAGTGCTGTGGCACACAGAGACTACAGAGTGCAGGGTGTGCTGCCAGGAGGGTTGGCAGGCGCACACAGAGTGCAGGGTGTGCTGCCAGGAGGGTTGGCAGGCACACACAGAGTACAGGGTGTGCTGCCAGGAGGGTTGGCAGGCACACACAGAGTACAGGGTGTGCTGCCAGGAGGGTTGACAGGCTCACACAGAGTGCAGGGTGTGCAGCCAGGAGGGTTGGCAGGCGCACACAGAGTGCAGGGTGTGCAGCCAGGAGGGTTGACAGGCTCACACAGAGTGCAGGGTGTGCTGCCAGGAGGGTTGGCAGGCGCACACAGAGTGCAGGGTGTGCAGCCAGGAGGGTTGACAGGCACACACAGAGTGCAGGGTGTGCAGCCAGGAGGGTTGGCAGGCACACACAGAGTGCAGGGTGTGCAGCCAGGAGGGTTGACAGGCTCACACAGAGTGCAGGGTGTGCTGCCAGGAGGGTTGGCAGGCGCACACAGAGTGCAGGGTGTGCTGCCAGAAGGAGGGGTTAGCGAAGGCGCACACAGAGTGCAGGGTGTGCTGCCAGGAGGTTTGGCAAGCACTTACACACAGAGTGCAGGGTGTGCTGCCAGGAGGGTTGCTTGAGCGCACACAGAGTGCAGTGTGTGCATGCCCAGGAGGGGTTCCAGCAGGCGCACACAGAGTGCTGTAGCACACGGGGGCTTCAGGGCCATTGTGTGCAGCCAGGAGGGTTGGCAGGCACACACAGAGTGCTGTGGCACACAGAGACTACAGAGTGCAGTGTGTGCAGCAAGGAGGGTTTCCCTCCAGCTTGGCTTGGGAGGTGAGGCTGAGCTGCCTTGGTGTTGCAGCTGGGCTAGACAGGCATGATCAGGGTTTATAGTATGTATGGAGTATAATAAAGATTAGTTTGTCAAAGTTTATTTATTAGTCGGTTTGTATTATTATTTACAGTCGGTATCCCCCCCCGTTGTCATAGTGCCAGCAGGAGGACCGCTACAACAGAATGAAACCCATGAAATCCGAGTGTCAACCTAGGTAAACTCGGTAGACATACATCAAAGTTGCTGTCAGTTTGAACATGGGTAAAATTACACTTGAGATTAAGCAACAGTGCATGCATGAGTAATGCATTTAGAAATACATACACTGTATATTCTATCAATACCACTTGAAGTATAATGGACAGTTCCTTTGGCTTATCACCAGGCCCAGGGAACTAAACAAGGCGGGTACCGAACAAGGCAGCCAGTTTGATGTTAAGATAATGGTTTTCCTGATCATTTAATGGGTAACCTATATATATCGCTTGACATGTTTTGTTGGCAGTTATGCATTATTTAATCTTAATAAGCATAATAAAATAAATGTATCTCGAGTGACTAATTGAGGTGACACATTACACACTGGCGAAGACAACAGCATTCCAAATGAGACACGACCCACAAGGCAAGAGCACACTGGTCAATCTACTCTCACAAATTGCCTCACATATTAACAAAGTTAACACATTTGCCACACAAATCTATAGCAATAAACTTATTTTATTTAGAAGCAGAACCAATGCCTATTATCAGTAATTTAAAGTGAGTGCAATATCAGCTTTTCTGCTGAAATATTTTGAGTTTAAAATCAATGTACACAAACACTAAGGAAATACTTATTCATGTCATCTCCAGAAACACTCACTCACTTAGACACCTTCTCTGGGAAGTACTCAGCTGCATCCCAATTAGTGCACATAAGTTATCCACTTGGGCTGCGACATTCTGCCTCAATGCGCTCTGCTAAACAACTACATCTATCACCAAACACGAAATACTGTATGCATAATACCAGATAGATAATTTTAGATATACACTTCCTTATCGAGAGAATGAGCTAAATGATACACTGAGGTCGGGGCTGATGCTACATAACCTGCCTTGGTGTAGTAATAGCCGTGCTACAACACTGCTGTCAGGTAAAACAAGCGAACAGTGATTAGAGCTGACAGTCGGGTAATCACAATGAATGTACTTGCTTGTAAAGAACTGCCTTCTCAGGCAATCTATTATCCAATGTTTTTTGGCACTGACAAGTAGTACTGGGAATGATAGCAGCTTTCACACAGCTATAATTATGTTGTAGATAGTTCAATGTAGTGAGATGTTTCGATTCAGTTGGATTGTTGTGGAGACCTAGAAGATATCTAGGGTCACCCATCCAGTGGCACGAGAACAGGTCTAGCTGGGTATTAATGAATGTGATTGTGTCAGGATTAAGTGCGGTGATAGTTATTATGTGGTCTTTTTATTGGTGCAATTAACTACACGCATGTACTCACAAATAAAACATGCAAAAAACCCACATCGATATGCATGTCAACATCACGATTCGCATATACATACATATACATACATACATGCACGTACACACAACCAGTTACATGCATGCATACAGACACACAAGCATGCACACAAACACACAAATGCACCACGTGCCACCACCACCACGCACACAGACATACCGTACAATAAACATAATTTCTATTTTATTCTATATACCTTAAAAAACAGATAATAAAAAGTGGTACATTTTAATAACAACATGTTGTAAAACACAAGTTATATCATTGTTACTGTTTGACTAACTTAATCACCATTTCAAATGACAAACACTTACAGACAATTCTGCTCCATATGCAGTGACATGAACTATTCCCGAACAAAGAGCAGCGGAGAGTATTTGCACGCCATGTGTCTGTGCTGAACAGGCTGCTTCAATGTCAGTCACAGCGGCATAACAATGTTCTTTTCATGACAACTTGATAGTGTGGTATGCCCTTATAGTTCTGGTTGTCTGGTCATTCACGAGCCACAGACACCTCATTTATATTGATGTGATGGTGCATGGTCTCTCTAGTGCCAACATTGTCTCTGGTTGTCTGGATACACAGCAGAATGTGGGAAACTACCTGGACATGTATGTACAGGCAGACACATGCAGGCATGCACACAGTAAAATATATATATA
Source organism: Paraescarpia echinospica (assembly GCA_020002185.1). Taxonomy (NCBI): domain Eukaryota; kingdom Metazoa; phylum Annelida; class Polychaeta; order Sabellida; family Siboglinidae; genus Paraescarpia; species Paraescarpia echinospica. The sequence goes on from CM034537.1 coordinate 52,773,791, forward strand.
TATATCAAATATAATATTATATACATTTTTTATTATATGTATGTAAATGTATAATTATATATAAAGATATTAAATATATACTAATATATACTTTATACAATATATATATATTATAATTATATAGTGTATAATATTATAATGTATACAGGTGTGTTTATGTGTGGTGTGGTGTGTGTGTGTGTGTGTGTGTGTGTGTGTGTGTGTGTGTGTGTGTGTGTGGCTGTGTGTCTGCATGTGTGTCTGTGTGTATATACAAACATGCATGCGTCTTACACTTTTACAAGACAATTACTAAAAATGAAGTACAAACTCCCTTGCAATATTTACACAATATTTATCTAAGCTGCATAAAAAAACGCTAATGCTATTCCTTCTCAATATGAAAATTTATGTTTCCTAAACCTTCTGGTAATTGGTCATGCATTGTTTGTCAGCAGTTATTGGCTATGGCAGTCACTGTATGAATATGTCAGCCCTGACTACCTTCACTTGTACCTCGGCTAGTGGCTGGGTCTTTTGAGGCTAGCCTTCACCAGAGGGGTGGTAAAGTCTATCTGACAGCTGTTGACTTTACCACAGAAAGCGGACACCAGCCTAAAGGCTTCCTGTCAAAACGGCATGGGCCCCATGTCAGGACCACAACATACAGATGGCTAATGTTTCTCACTTCACAAGTGAAAACTTCACTGATGAGACTGCCTGATTTAATGGGTGGAATTGGGAAAAGTGTATTCAATGAAGAGGCTCAATGTGCATAAATGGAAGATATAATATAAATTATTTTGAATATATAGGGAAGTGGAGAAGGTTAAAAATATGCTCAACTGTGGTCTTATGTCTGGAGGGGCTTTTGTCCCAGATTCATACTAATGACCTAAAGAGGATGTTGGAACAAAGGATATATATATGTATTATTGTAATATTGGGAGGACTTATTACAGTGGATTAAGGCCTGCATGCCATAAAAGGGAAAGGATGCCAAGTTAAAACAGAATACATAATAAAGCCATGAAAGAACATTATGTATTTTACATTAGACACGATACAAATGACCCAATGCACACTGGTGTTTCAGTGTTTCACATGGTGACACACAGTGCAATCATTCTATTGAAGTGGACACTGCATTTACCACCTGTTATTTATTAAGCTTCTCACACAGCCGCAGGAAGACCACACAGATAATACATACAGTTTGGGGTTTCACTGTCTATGTGGCAGTGATTCACTTAGGAATGAATGAAGCAGGCATTCATGAGAACAGCCCCAGCATTGAAGTAAATACAATCAGGCAGTTATCTATTGGCTTTGATAACCTAAAGGTGAAATGGCTTTAAAAGTGCAATAGAAGAAGATGCAACCAATAAAATGTAATCTAACAATAAACATCTGTGCTCTAAACGCAACATGTGCATGAATGTTCATTTAATTGTAAAGTGAAGTAAGTTGTCGCAGCAGCAACAGTTTTGAGCTGAGGTGCCATTATATCTTATGTCCAAAAGAGCCATTGCCATTCTGCTTGGTGATATTATATCTATTGCCATTTTATCCAGTGCCATTTTTTCTGCATACAATATAGAACATTTGTCCACAATAAATCAAGCTGCTAACAGAGATTGTTAGACTGAGTGCAAAGTCATGTATTTACCCCTGCAGCAAGACATCTTTATCGCTGTAGCATGAATTTCAAACCAATTAAACCAAGGAGATGCTATTCATTTTTATGGAATATGTCCTTAATGCTAGAATGAATGTGTTGAAGTCACAGTGTCTGCCAAATTGCATTTAATAAAATACAAACACTGTTTGCAATTTGTCTGATGTTGCACCCGTGAAATGTTCAAAGTGTAGATGAATCATTTGAATTGTAAAACACCATTACCACTTATTGGGGAGGCAGGTCCAGAAGTTTCATAACTGCAAAAACTGCAATTCTAGATACCAGAACAGACAACCTTCCTTCAAGGATTGAATACTGATGAAATAAGATTCCCACCAATGTGACACATCGAAACACCACCAGAAAGTGTTTGTGTAAGTAATAAAGAGATAAGAAAAAAGTAACTTTTTCTGACACCGAGACAGGTGACTGAGTCATTGGTATGTTATAACTGCAGCCACAACTTGTAAAAAGGTAAGTTCTTACATAGTGCAGTATCCAGGCCTCAGGACTGCTCACAGCATTTTACACTTAACTTCCTGGCAGACCTGTTGATTGAATATTGACTTTATTTCCTACATTTGTTCAATCGAACACCATCTCGACTTCTCTGGGAAGCATCCAGCCATGTTGCAATTAATGCATGAAGAAAATGTGTACACAAATATCCACCACTGTCTATAGCCAGGTACTCATGAACTGGAGCAACGTATAGTAAACAAATTTGACCAAGGTTCGACACTGCAGCACAGGATTCGAACACAGGTTCTCTCGGTCGAGAGTCCAAAGCTCTAGCCACTGTGTTCAACAACGGGTGTGTTGGTAATTCAATCGCGACCTTCTTTGCTCTCATCAAATTCACTTCCACACATTTTACTATGCACAATGCTATGAGGTTGAGCAGCGTTTGAATGCTTCCATTGTGTACAACTAGTGATAAACACTTGTTAACATGCTATTGGATTGGAAAAGCTGACTATGGTACATGGTGATGAGTTTTCTTTCTGCATTTCTGCATATTTGGAAACAAATACTCCTGATATGTGTTCTGTGGAGGACTAAAAGAGACCAACTCGACCAATTCAATGAAGTTGTTCTGGGTACTGTTTCACTTTGCTTATCTATCCACAGAACCCCCCCACCACATGGGTAATCTTAGTTCACACATGCTGTATTTATCACTGCCATGGTGCTGATATCCTTGTCTATGGCAGAACCCAAACAGTCACCACTGTACACAGAGGAAGTTGCCAGAGAGACAAATCTGCAATGAAGACTCGTTTGTAATCATTGCAGTATGCATACAGGTTTGTATGTAGAACACTGTTATTCATAATGAGAAAATAATTGAAAAAAAGACAAATATTATATAATTAATAATATATTGATCTCAATAAAGTGTATGCAATATTACAAAGAATTGTGGTGCAATCTAAACCATACCATGTATTAACTGCTGAAGGCTAGTGGTGGTGCCTCTGGTACTTTTATATTTCAAAACATATTTATTTCTGGTTTCAGTTATTGCATGCATTATGTATATTATTACAGGTATAAATAATATTACAATTAAACTTAGGGCTTGAACTGTTTCATCAATTCCACACATAAATCTCATGCCTTTTTGCCCTATATTTTCCATTGGGGGAAGCTTTCGTCCAGGGGAATTTTATCAGGACTTGTAAACCTTTTAAATTAACCAGGGATATTTCATCCATAGAGTAGTAGTAGTAGTATTATATAACTCCCACAGGTGACATAAAATCACTAGGTGTTTGTGCATGGATGAATATGGGACCATTTATGGCCTGTGCCAATTGTGCTTACAAACACTTTGACACCAGTAGACGGATGTTGTGAAGTTCCCACAAGATAGGTGCACCTGGCTCTTTGCTACAATTGCTGTCAGGTAGGAAAACATTCCATTTGGAGCCTCATGCACAATCACGCCAAGCACAGTCAGTCCAAGTGCACTGTCACTTATATTGGTCTCCCTAAATTCATTATTGTGCAATATTCCCGATTTAATTGGGTATTATATAATGAATTAAAGTCCTCTTCTTGTAAGCCTATTATATACACATATTAAGAAGTGCAATAGAACATGCAAGCGATTATGATGCTATATAAATATTGTATTTATTATCTATTATGATAATGATATTGCATGACATTCCACAAATGCAGCTTCAGTCTTTATGCATGTCTGTCCACAGCTTGTTAATGATGTCTCTGTTACGTTTCTGAATTATTAAACAGTTCATTTTATGCATCAAGCACCATCGTAATTGATTATATCTACTGCTGTGTGACAACACTGTAATGGTGTATCATCACCAGTCTTTCAATTATTTTCACACCTATTCAGTGTCACCTCACTGATCTTATCACATTATCAATATTTACATCATCACATCTTGACAGACAGCTGCAAACACACCATAGGCATTCGTGTGCACACACACACACACACACACACACACACAGACAGACTGTCATAAGATAAACACCTATCAGGTGTTAAATTGCTAATCACTGCATCCTGTGTGTTTAGTTACTATCACTAATCAGGTGAAATATCGTTTACTTCCGAAAAACATTCTAAGCTGTTTTCACTTGAATAACGAATGTTGGTATGTAACAAGACAGAGAGATGTATTTAAACAATTGTACGTTCGTACACCTTTGAAGGCTATGTGTGTGTGTCTAATATTGGAGTCAAACTGTGGAATAGTTTACCTGAAGATTTAAGAAAGTGTCAGCATATTTGTATGTTTAAAAAAAGTACAAATCATCTATATTTGACAGATATACAGCAATATTGTAATCGTGGTACTATGTGGAGAAATGAAGACCCATAAGAATTTCAAAAATGTCAAAAACCAAAATTAATATAAACTTATTATGTCATAGGACAATTTTTGATTGGTAAATCTTTACTCTATAAAAACATTGTATTTACATCTCAAGCACCTAAAATGGTTGGGGGTGAACCACTGATAAGTATTGTACTTCTGTTCACCCCCTTTCTACATTCAACATTGTATTTGTTTAATTGTGACGTGTCATGTTAAATGTTGGAAATAAATTATTTACTTACTTACTTACTTACTTAATCTTGTAAAAGGATGTCTTCATTTCCAAACTAGTGCTAATCACCTAATCCTGTAAACAGCCAATTCTTCATTTCTAAACCAATGCTAATCACATGGGACTATTCCTTATGAGTGGATCAGAATGTTTACTTAATGCAAATATGATTGTGAATGTATTAGTTAATTATGCATTTTAAAAAAGCAAACAGGAGATTATGCAAAAGAATAATGTTAAGAAATTGCGTAAATCTACGTAGGCTTCATGAAACTGGCCTCAGATCCTGTAAGAGGCCAAGGCTTCATTTCTAAACCAATGCTAATCATTTGATCTTGTAAAAGGGCAATGCTTCATTTCAAAACCAATGCTAATCACCCAATCCTGTAAAAGGCCAAGTCTTCACATTAGGGTGTGCAGTAAAAAGCTGAATCTTCATTTCTAAGACAGTGCTAATCAGCGATCCTGCAAAAAGCCAATTCTTCATTTCCTATGCAGTGCTTTATCACCATGATAGGCTAACCTTTCCTTCCTACAACTGTACTAATGAAGATTTAGTTACTCAACAAAATGGTTCTGGCATAAACAGGATTGTGCTGCCTACAATGACAAGCTGTTTATCATCTGCTGATAACATAAACATTTCCAAGAAAACTGCCACCACCCATGTTCCGGGGGAAGAAGCCAGAATGTTTGTTTAAAAAATGATATATACCAGTAGTATTTAATATATTATGGCTCCGAGATGAGCCACAAGATGAGGGAGACAGACCGACTCTGCCATCATTGTGAAATGTTCAGGTCTGTTGAGTGCTAACAAACATAGCTACAAATTACATTTCTGTTTACACCAAGGCATTACTTTTTATGGGTAAACAGAACTGTACTACTTACTACATCTGTGTGTGCGTGTGTGCGTGCGTGAGTGTGTGTGTGTGTGTACTTGCATTGGTGGGTGTGTGCATGCCACTGCATGGCACTGCATGCATGTGTGTGTATGTGTGTGCGTGAATTACATGGCTGTTTAGTGGATGTAAATCATTTCCGATTCAATAATAATAATAAATAACTTCTTACGTGCCAATATCCTCAGACAATCCGAGCTCAGTGGCGCACCAAAACCAAAGGATTAAGCATTCTCATACTCGTGTGCTAGGCGAAAGATAGATGCAATAACCCTGATGACTGTGCCAAAGTGACCTAATTAGGGTTACCATATTATTAGCTGGATTAATGTCCTACACTGTTACAAAAATAATGTGGGATTATCCCAGGGTGACCTTATTTGCAAGGTAAGTGGTGGTAAAGCAAGGTCAGACTATAATAATTGACTACCAACACTGACAAAACCATATTATAGATTCTAAAATACACACCAGTAACATAGCAGTATACCCGTACACAATGTTGATATAATGCTCATTATTTACTTTCACTTTCAGTCTTCCCATCCAGCCGAAATTATGACCGAAATAGGCCACATAACAAGATAAGCAATGAATTAATGACTGCCTACACATCCAACTATAAATACACTGATTTGGTACAAAAAATTAACTCCACAGAATTAAGTAAATATGTGTACTTGTAAGAGTTACAGTGATACACACAACCTTCTCTGGTCCACGTCTTGTCTTTAACATCACAGTCTTGAGCTGAAAGTTGGACAAACCAACATGCGATGAAGATAATGACATTGCAGCCCCACAGAATACTGTACAGGAACTATAGAAACCACATGTACGGGTATTGATCTAAAGACTTGGGAGGACTGGTCAAATGGTCTCATGAGGTGACTGACCAGAGACTGATTAGAGACAGACCAGAGAGAATGAGTCAGGTCATGTCAGGTCTTGTATGTCCTGACAGACAGTGACAGTCTCAACTGCATTCATAGTGCTGCATGGTTTCAATGTTCCACAGGGCTCACACTGTCTATGTGACGGATGACAATATTTTGTCACATGACAGTATACCATATGACATTTGCTCATATAACACAGTCATTTGAACACAACAAGATTCGGTCATAGGACATTTGTCACATGACATTTTGTCATACAGTTAGTGATACCACATTTGGTCATGCGATATTTTGTCGTTCAACATTTAGTAATATGACATTTGGTCATCATCACATATGGTCACAGGACATTCAGTTACACAACATTTTGTGACATGACATTTTGTCATATGACATTTGGTCACACAATATTTGGTCACATGGCATGTTGTCAGTAGACATTTGATACACATTTTTTGTCACAATACATTTGGTCACACATTTGTCACATGATATTTGGTCACACATTTTGTCACAAAAGTTTGTCAGAGCACCTTTGGTAACATGACGTTTTGTCACTAGATATTTGATAACAACATTTTGTTGTCACAGACTGAAAAATCCATCACTGAAAGAATAACGGACAATCACAAACTTTGAAACAGGCACGGACAAACATGCATAAAACAGTTATATTCACTTGGAAGTGATACCCCTTATTAAATATCTTTATCAAATATTATTGTATCTTATTCTTAAATGACATGTGATATGCCACATTATTCCTTCAGAGATTCTTCTCCATTTACACTGTAGTTTATCAGATCTCTGTAAACATAACTGTATCAACATTAGTATCTGAAGTTATATTTACACATTTGTCAGACAATCCCCTTGTACAAAAACTGTTTGCCAACCTTGAGGGTGCTATTATGTAGGTATCAATGTTAAGCAAATGCCCATTCAAAGAACTATGCCGTCAATATCTGATAATGCGTAAATCGTCTTAGTTTGACATGAACTTAGTATTACATTGTGAAAATCATAAGTGCATGACGCTGACTTAGAGTTGAACAGAAGACCAAATTATATTATAAAAAAATATAGGTAACACAGTTTTAACTCAAACAGCATATTTTTACAATTTTAGCAACAAACTTGGATGCACTTGGAAACAAAAGTTTGTTTAGACCTGTAGTCATAAACGAATATTAAATGTTAAGTTCCTTTGTCACCCAGTGATTGTTCAAACTGCTTTATATTTTACACATTAGCAGACCTGTTCATCCAACTTGACATATTTGGGAAGCATTCAGCCACACAGCAGTTACTGCACAATGACTATTCATTTACATATATATCCACCACCGACTCTATCACCTGTTTATTCAACTGAGTAAACTGAAGCAAGGAGTGAATGAAATTGTCCAAGTTTAAAAAATGCAGCAAGAGTGTTTGAACACAGAAGCTCTGAATTGAGAATCTGATTTCTAAACTATGCTTCTGCACTCCAAGTTGCACAAATACTCATTTGTTCTGAGATCAGTGCAGTTTGGACACAACAATTTGAACTCTAGTATATTTTGTTATAAAAGCACTAATCTCATCAACAATAAAAATTATAAAGATTAATTTCTAACAAAAGCGATTCTGCTGCTCATTAAACAAATATAGATAATTGTATTCGCATGCTGTGGTCAAGCTGTGGTCACACATGTATATTTCTGCATCACTCACTGTTGAGCCTTGCTATATACACAGAGGTGTGACCACCGGCGTGAGGGCTCTCACTCACTCACTGCCACATTCTATTCACTCGGACAGCTTTCTAAGCAATGTGATCACATGCAATAAAGGACAGCTAATGCATCCCCATACTGGTATAATTATGTGGGTGGTCAGTTGTGTATGCAAATAGGTGTATCTGTATGACAACCACAACTATGTTGGTGTAAGCACGAGTGTATAAATAGTATATAAAAAAAATATGCTTATAATTATATGCATATATATATACGCGTGATTCTACAGGATGAAACGTGTGGGATGGGAGGTGTGGGTGTGTGGGATGGGAGGTGTGGGTGTGTGGGATGGGAGGTGTGTGTGTGTGGGATGGGAGGTGTGGGTGTGTGGGATGGGAGGTGTGGGTGTGTGGGATGGGAGGCGTGGGTGTGTGGGATGGGAGGCGTGGGTGTGTGGGATGGGAGGTGTGGGTGTGTGGGATGGGAGAGTGTGTAGAGAGGGGATGGGAGGTGCGGGTGTGTGTGTGGGATGGGAGGAGGTGTGGGAGGTGTGGGTGTGTGGGATGGGAGGTGTGGGTGTGTAGGATGAGAGGTGTGTGTGTGTGTGTGTGGGATGGGAGGTGTGGGTGTGTGGGATGGGAGGTGTGGGTGTGTGGGATGGGGGTGTGGGTGTGTGGGGTGGGGAGGTTTGGGTGTGTGTGGGATGGGGAGTGGGAGGGTGGTGGGTGTGTGGGATGGGAGGAGTGTGGGAGGTGTGGGTGTGTGTGTGTGTGTGTGTGTGTGTGTGTGTGTGTGTGTGTGTGTGTGTGTGTGTGTGTGTGTGGATGGGAGAATTGTGGGTGTGTATGGGATGTGATGGGTGTAGGTGAGTGATGGTGAGGTAGGATGGAGGTGGTATAGGATAGATGAGATAGAGAGTAGGATGAGGAGTGTGAAATGGGGAGAATGAGAGAATTGTAGGTGTGTGTGGTGGGGATGGGATGGGAGGTGTGGGTGTGTGGGATGGGAGGTGTGGGTGTGTGTGGGATGGGAAGTGTGGGTCTATGGGATGGGAGGTGTGGGTGTGTAGGATGAGAGGTGTGTGTGTGGGGGATGGGAGGTGTGGGTGTGTGGGATGGGAGGTGTGGGTGTGTGGGATGGGAGGTGTGGGTGTGTGGGATGGGAGGTGTGGGTGTGTTGGATGGGAGGTGTGGGTGTGTGGGATGGGAGGTGTGAGTCTGTGGGACGGCAGACATGTATCTACAGGGAGATATACAACAGGATATGGTTGCTGGATTCATCCTGTGCAAGAAATGCCAGGTGTGATAAATCATGCAGGCCCATGCAAGCTGTCACACTCTATTCAGTACTGCCATCTATCCAGTGCAAGTGTTTGTTAGTTAGCAATGATAAGTAAAGAGGCGAGACAATACTAGTTGGTGAACAGTGATTCACACTGGATACTGTTTTACTGAGAAGCTGTTAATATCTAAGGGAATACAGGTGGAATACAGCAATATTAAATCACCAGTAATCTGCGGTGGCATGTTATAAAGTAAATCTTTCATTAACAATAACAGTATACTACTTTGAAAAACTATTCGTTTACCCGCATAAAACTATACTGATCAAATGCATTAGAGAAAATGTACGACTATCGTGTGATTGTTAAATAATCAGTTTAGATTGTTATGTGCAAGTTTGATCATATCATCTGTATTATATCTTCCATTGTGGTCATCTTCAACTTTGATGGTATGATTTCAATATGGCTGACATGAATTCAGCAGTTGCAATGCTTAATACAACAAAAGTATATTACTTGGTAATAATAATAATACTAATAATAAATAATTTCTTACGTGCCAATATCCTCAGACAATCCGAGCTCAGTCGCGCACCAAAACCAAACGATTACTCGTGTGATAGGCGAAAGTCGTCAACAAATGGATGGATGTGCTAGGAAGCTAGGGAGGTTAGGCGATATTGAAAAGATAGGTTTTGAGGTGACAACGAAATGTAACAATATTTTCTGCTGATTTAACATTAACGGGAAGCAAATTCCATATAGTTAGCGTGGCAACTGAAAAAGCTCGAGTTCCTGCCTTTGTCTTAACTCTAGGAACAGATAGCAACTTCGAACTAGACGACCGAAGTTGTCTGGCTTGTCTAGCTGGTGTGAGCATTGAGTGTAAATAACTGGGTTGTTTGATGAAAGGGCTTGGTAGGTGATTGTGCAGATCTTAAACATAATGAGATATCGCACGGGGAGCCAATGCAGTGATTTTAGAAGTGGCACTGAGTGGGAGAATCGAGGAGATTGTGTGACTACCCTTGCTAAACAATTTTGGACATGTTGTAGTTTTGCAATATCCTTGATAGCAATATTATGAAGGAGGGAATTGCAATAATCTAATCTGCTGCTAACAAGAGCTGTTGCGATAGTCGTAGCGACAGAAAGCGACATATGTCGGCGAATGCGGCAAAGATCAAGGATATGATAAAAACAGCAACGGCACGTTTGGGATATGTGTTGTCTGAAATTTAAGTCGCAATCAAAGGTCACTCCTAGATTCTGTACTGATGCTGCTGGTGTGATATTTTTACTCAGGATGGATGTTGGAAAAAAGTCATTAACTTTACCTCGCTGCATTGGAGTACCAATGATGAGGAATTCAGTTTTGTCTGCATTTAACTTTAATTTGTTATCGGTCATCCATGAGAAAACATCTTGGAGACAATCGTTGAGTCGGTTTAGAGAGTGACTTGTATCGGGCATACCCAAGGAAATGTAGATCTGTGTGTCATCTGCATAAAGGTGATGATCCAAGTTATGACTTTGGATTACAGAGCTGAGTGGCGTAGTGTAGAGAGTGAAAAGCAAAGGCCCAAGAACGGAACCCTGAGGAATGCCACATGAAGTTGGGAGTGAGGTTGAAAAGTAATTATCTATCTTTACACAATGATGTCTATTGGTTAGATATGAAGAAAACCAGGTCAGAGCTGTGCCAGATATGCCATACCACACTGATAAACGTTTGACAAGAGTGTTGTGATCAATGGTATCAAAGGCGGCAGACAGATCAAGCAAGGTAAGTGCAGTTACTTTGCCTTTATTAACGTTTAATATAACATGATTGTGTACTTTTAGGAGAGCAGTCTCTGTAGAATGAAATTGTTTGTATGCTGATTGGAGCACACTGGATAAACAAGTTGAGCTGATATGACACCTTAGATGGCTTGCTACGACTTTCTCAAGTATCTTAGAAATAAATCTAAGATTAGAAATTGGCCTATAATTTTTGAAATCATCTTTTGGCAGAGAATTCTTCTTGAGAACAGGATTTACATGTGCTTGTTTAAAATATTCTGGGAATTTACCCGAACTCAGTGATAAATTTATAATATTCATTATTGTACCAACTAAAGAGTCAAGACATGCTTTTAGTAGTATGGTTGGTAATGGATCGAGATCGCATGACTTATTTGGGGAGGACATTATTATTTTCCTCACTTCATCAACTGTGGCTAGCTCAAACAATACAAGTGGAGAATTTACTTGTGGGGAGTCCACATTTACAGTACTTAAAGTGTGACATGGAAAAGCACAACGTATAAGACTTATTTTATCTTTGAAATGACTAGAAAACGAGTCACACAGAGATTTGACTGACACATGATTAGGTAGAGATGGAGGCGGCCGTCTGTGTAAAATATGATTTATGCAGTTCCATAGCTGACATGGGTTATCAGAGTTACTACCATGTTTGTGTAATAATTTGATTTAGCTTTGGCTATTTGTCTGTTGCAGCAGTGACACTGTTTAGAATATCGTGATCTGTCCAAAGGCGAGGTGATTTGCGACATACACGTTCCTGGGGCATCTACAATCAATTGTCTGTATACATTAAATATCCTCTTGTATACATAACACAAATGTACACTTTGTGAGTACAACACCTATTTGCAAACAACCACAACAGTAACTGTAAGACGCAATAAAACATACCTAGGACTACCAAACGAAATCCACTAACTTTCGTCAGAAATCTGCACAGTAGTCTCTTTGACCACCACAGTCAAATTGTATTATTTGCATGGAAAGCATGAAAATATGTAATTTATCAAGAGTTTTCCATCTGGGACATGTTACATGTCTTATTCGTCCTTGAAGGAGGGCACTGGAATTATATAATGAAGTTTTGCTTGTTTACATTGAGAAAATTGGTAGAAAAACATTTTGGCAAGGCAAGAACAGGTAGACATTTTGGTACAGCCACCAAGTAATATATAAAGCTGTGCATGCCTCTTTAGTTATTTCATAGAAAACTAAGTGGGTAATAATCAATAAATTTGTTACTTTTTGACATAAATTGGGTGCACTTAGAGAGAAGAGGAATGAGAGTCTTAGAAAGTATGTTTCATCATGTGATAAAAAGGCCATTGGAGAAAAAAACAAAGGGAAAAGGCCCAGAGAAATGTTGTCCTATAAAATGTTGCAGAAAACAAAATGTCACTCAAATGTATATTATTCACCAAGAAGGTGCCTCATTATTTATCAGAAGTAACAAAGAATTTTTTGAATTGTTTTAAATGGTTTGACCAAAATATCTGATTACCAAATATCTGTCTGATGTGCAACATTGAGTCCATGACCAAAGTGTCCTTTACCAAAATGTCATTGATTTGAGCTTTGAAGCACACCAGTTTACTGACCCCCTCTCCTAATGACACACAGGCAACGACATGCCTACACAATCCTTAGGGTCACACCTGTCACCCCTCCTGCTTAGGCACAATACATGTTTGCACTATAAACAAAGTTCAAGCAGGAATAATAGTGTTTGTAACCCATGCTTTCTTATCTCCAGTCACAACAACTTCAAGTTGAAAACATGTCACACCTTCAATCTTGGTTTCCGTAAAGGTTAGTCTGAACGTGACTGACATAGCCAGAGTCAAACGACTGTGGTTTGTAGATATCAATAGTGTAAGTCAGTGACAGACCACTTGACCCATTAAATCATTTCTTTAGACCTTTCAATCAAACATGGTGAGTAAACCTGATGTTAATCTCAATAAAGACGTTATTTCCAAAGGGATTGTCACAAACAAAGACCATCGTTTCCCTACTCTCAAAAAATAAGGTGCTACACACAGACATGGATGGGCCTTGGTGATTAGATTACACTTCTGCAGTGCATCTCATTGAATAACTAACATGGACAACAATGAATAATTATCAGGGGATAACCCAACATATTTCCTGAAATCTCATCCAGACATGCCATATCTTCTTGGTTGAAAACCATATTTTTGACTGGAAATTCATTACAAATCCATATTACGATTTTCACTTTGGCGAACCTTCCTATACAGCTTCAGCATTCCTATTGTGATCGACTATCTTCATCTGCCAGGCTATAAATAGGCCTACAGCAAATACAGCCTGCTGCACTTTATTAGAAATTTGTCTAACATCAAAAGAACTTATTATGCGACCATTATTAGTTTGTTATTTGAATTATATACAAGAAATCTGTATTTTGTCACAATTTTTACATTTCAAGCAAATCCGTATTAAAACAGGACACGCAAAAAATTCTAAAATCCATATTGTATATAATTATGGGAAATCCACAGCTGCCATTTCCTCTGCCCTTTATGCAGCCCAGGTATGTCTGCTAGCAGAGTGAATGTCCAATACAGATGAATGGCTCAACACCTTCTAACTGAGACATCAGTCGGTGTGATCCAATGGCCACCATAGCTGAAGACATCCCTAGGGACAAGGGGATGCTAATAAGAGGGCTCAGAGCCTGCCATCAATCTTTACACCTCCAATAGCCCTCACTGCTGACAATAACCTCCCAGTGGCAGCCACTAAATACCCTGGTTATGCAACACAACACTGTGGCCTGGACAAAAGTTCTCTGAGAAAACGGGAGCTCTAAGTTCAAAATAATGGATTATACTTGATTCAAATAAAATGAAATGCTGGCATGATTAAAGAGAACATGAACAGTGTTAGCTGTTTGTGGAATTGGGTATGTTATATGCTGCAATTACAATTTAGTCCCATGCCTTAATAATTTATAGTTTCAAGCAAGGAAACACCCATTATTTATCAGCCTATCAGGGATGGAAGGTCAGATGAATCATGAGACACAGTCCCATCCAGATTTTAAATAAAACCAGCACCAAAATCCTGTCCATTAGAGTGTGATCCCCCTCCAATCATGCACACTGAAATCTGACCCCCTTTTTTGGTAAAAAAAATTGTATTGCTAGCAATAATTGTGCACACTGAAAATTTACCAACCTTAAATCTACAACATTGAAATCCGACACACACCCAAACCATGTGCACTGAAAACTGAGAGCCGAACCCTGATTTTTTGGACCACACCCTGATAAATTATGACTACTCCATTACAAGTGGAAATGATGTAATGTAGTCGACATTTTGTATGCCATAAAAAGAGCATAACCACAGACAGAGGGTGCATAAAGCAATATGGTGGTGAGAAATAGTGTCCACCCTTGATATGGAGCACAGACGTATCAACTTATCAACAATCAGTGCTGTTTGTGTCAACACAGTCTTCCAGAGGCTTGTTTATGTAAATAATGAGTTCACCCGACTAAGTCAACAAAGACTCATCTACGAGATTATTGTATAGGATATTCCCTTCACAATACACAAACTGGTTATGAAAAACAAATATATATATAATGTGGTTGTGTGCATGTGTGCATGATTGCAACTTCATGTGCATGTGTGTGTGCGCACGCACATGTACGTGTGTGCATATGTGACTGTGTGTGCATATGTGACTGTGTGTGTGTGTGCGTGCGTGTGTGTGTGTGTGTGTGTGTGTGTGTGTGTGTGTGTGTGTGTGTGTGTGTGTGTGTGTGTGTGTGTGTGTGCACATGCATGCCTCTGTGCATGCTATATCCCAAATATATATGTTTACAAACAAAATGGATCAACAACTGCAATAAAAGACATCTATCTTTTACACACAATTATCACCACAGCACTTCACTGAAGCGTCGGTGTTGGTTCACACAGGGAATGCACCAGGCTACACAAGACAGCGGCTAAGCTATTACCCGAGCTTGTTACTCTATCTATTGTGTTGAAACACATGTCGCTGGCTACAATGGTATCTCATGTTGCTGCTAGTACTGCCCGGGCATTGTCCATGATCTAGCAATGTCTACACACAGTCTTCGTGAACAGGAAGACAAACTGACACTATCAACCATTCGCACCCTCACACGGGTGGATGGATGGGTGGACTGGTACTACCCACACAGAGCAGAGTACAGTGTGCTCAACCAGTGTTGTCAAGATGGGGTTACTAGTTAGTTACACCACAGATCGCATCCTACAGGATTATAATTGCATGCATGATCTTACAACTTACACCTGACACGGAAGCGTTGAGAATGAGTGTGATATAAGTCAGACGGGAACCTTACCAGCAAGTAATCACACGCAGCTCTGGAGCAGTGATGAAGTACATGAATCCACAACAGCTGAGAGCTGACTGGCAGTTGCCGGTTGCCTGACTGACTGGTCAGGGACAGCCAATAACAAGTGCTGGTACAGCCTGGGGCCCGCCTGGCCGGCTAGCACACTGCACCAGGCCTACTGAAAGTCTCATTGCACTCCACTGGGCCGCTTTGTTCATCATTACAACATCAATATCCTATCTTGTTATCAAGACATGAAGGGCCACAGTTCGCCTTTGTGGGGCAGTGTGAGGGTCACTGGGTTGTAGGAGGGGAGGGGGGGGTGTGAAAGGTATCTAGTCCAGTTGGGTTAAAGAGGGTGTGTTATTGGGGGATACACTGGGGTGGGTTAGTGGGGATACAGTAGGGTTTGTTATTGGGGGATACAGTGGGGTGGGTTAGTGGGGGATACAATGGGGTGTGTTAGTGGGGATACAGTGGGATGGGTTAGTGGGGGATACAGTGGGGTGTGTTATTGGGGGATACACTGGGGTGGGTTAGTGGGGATACAGTAGGGTTTGTTATTGGGGGATACAGTGGGGTGGGTTAGTGGGGATACAGTAGGGTTTGTTATTGGGGGATACAGTGGGGTGGGTTAGTGGGGGATACAGTGGGGTGTGTTGGTGGGGATACAGTGGGGGTGTGTTTGGGGGATACACTGGGGTGGATTAGTGGGGGATACAGTGGGGTGTGCTAATGGGGATACAGTGGGGTGGGTTAGTGGGGATACAGTGGGTTGGGTTAGTGGGAGATACAGTGGGGTGTATTAGTGGGGGATACAGTGGGGTGTGTTAGTGAGGATACAGTGGGGTTTGTTATTGAAGATACGGTGGGGTGGGTTAGTGGAGGATGCAGTGGGGTGGGTCAATGGGGGATACTGCAAGTGTGTTAGTGGGAATACAGTGGGGTATGTTAGTGGGGATACAGTGGGGTGGGTTAGTGGGGGATACAGTGGGGTGGGTTAGTGGGGGATACAGTGGGGTGTGTTAGTGGGGATAAAGTGGGGTGTGTTAGTGGGGATACAATAGGGTGAGTTAGTGGGGGAAACAGTAGGTGGGTTAGTGGGGGATACAATGGGTGGGTTAGTGGGGGAATCAGTAGGTGGGTTAGTGGGGGATACAGTGGGTGGGTTAGTGGGGGATACAGTAGGTGGGTTAGTGGGGGATACAATGGGTGGGTTAGTGGGGGATACAATGGGTGGGTTAGTGGGGGATACAGTAGGTGGGTTAGTGGGGGATACAGTGGGTGAGTTAGTGGGATACAATGGAGGTGGGTTGGTGGGGATACGGTAGGTGGGTTGGTGGGGGAGATACAGTGGGTAGGGTGCTAGGGGATACAGTAGGGTGGGTTGAGTGGGGATACAATGGGTGGGTTAGTGGGGATACAATGGGTGGGTTGAGGTGGGGGATACAGTGGGTGGGTTAGTGGGGATGAGTGCAGGTGGAGTTGAGTGGGGGATACAGTGGGTGGGTTAGTGGGGGATATGAAGTAGAGGTGGGATGTGGGGGATACAATGGGTGGGTTGAGTAGGGGGATTACACGGTGGGTGGGTTGAGTGGGGGATACAGTGGGTGGGTTGGTGGGGGTTGGTGGGTGAGTTGGTGGGAATGGTGATTTGTGGTGGATGGGAGCACAATTAAAGTGAGTTGAGTAGAGGGATACAATTAGAGGTGTGTGTTGAGTAGGGGATTACAGTGGGTGGGTTAGCAGGGGATACTTTAGTAGGGTGTGTTGAGTGGGGATACGGTGGGGTGTTAGTGGGGATACAGTGGGGTGGGTTAGTGAGGATACAGCGGGGTGTGTTAGTGGGGGATACAGTGGGGTGTGTTAATGGGGGATACAGTGGGGGTTAGTGGGGGATACAATGGGGTATGTTAGTGGGGATACAGTGGGGTGTGTTAGTGGGCATACAGTGGGGTGTGTTAATGGGGGATACAGTGGGGGTGTTAATGGGGGATACAGTAGGGTGTGTTAGTGGGGGATACAGTGGGGTGTGTTAGTGGGGGATACAGTGGGGTGTGTTAGTGGGGGATACAGTGGGGTGTGTTAGTGGGGGATACAGTGGGGTGTGTTAGTGGGGGATACAGTGGGGTGGGTTAGTGGGGGATACAGTGGGGTGTGTTAATGGGGGATACAGTGGGGTGGGTTAGTGGGGGATACAGTGGAGTGGGTTAGTGGGGAATACAGTGGGGAGGGATTAGTTGGAGATACAGTGGGTGGGTTACTATGGCAACATTGCGGTACCCAATGGCCAGTAGATCATCCCTGTGTGGCAAATGTAGTATATTTTTATGTTAATAAAAAAAAATTTGACATCAAGAGACATCAAATTTAGGTTGCCTGTGTAAGTCTAAATTGTGTCTTTCTTTCTTGTAAATATTGAGGTGTCTTTTAGGCATCATAAAAAGACCATATATCGTTTTTACATCATTTTCAGATGTCACCCGCATGAACAAAAAACAACTGATAAACACGTTTAATAGACATCTTGTGCCTGCTGGGATTGACAGTATCTAGTGGGGGTGGATTGGTGGGGTATCTAGTTTGGATGAGGCTTGGAACTCACAGCTCATCCATTATCATTAGGCAACACAGGCCAAAGCAGTCACATATAAATCACACACCCTTCCAGTTCTGTGTGGAGTAACAGCCTGCAAACATGCTTGGTTGTTCTGCTACATTGGTATGTCTGGAATGGCCTTAGAACCTGGATTGTGCTATGGTATTATTATTATTTGATAGCTGTTGAACTATAAAAAAGCTGTAGTGTCATTGTAAATGGTAACAAATGCCACAAATGTGGTATTGTCGTATATATATATGGAAATACTCTTATACATCGCAATGAACTTAGGTACAGATTTGGAATGATGATTATTATTCAAATATAACTAACAATTCATTGGTATTACTATATATATATATATGTCTATATATATATATATATATGTCTATATATATATATATATGTATATTTATATATAGATTTTTAACTAGTGAAACCTTATCCTTTCCAAGCACTGCTTAAACTAAAAACTAGAAAATATTCAAGTAGGCCTGTACAATGCTTTCACCAAACATATAAGATACCATGAATATGAGTACAGCATGATTGCAATGGCGAGTAGTGTTGTCCAAGTAAACAGATATATTAGCGAGAAACCAGAGTGCTAATGGAGATCTCGGAAATATTCAAGATGGTCTTTAAAACCTGCCATAATCACGTTGTGTTGTCACACACTCATCAGACGTAGTTAACATAGTATTGGTTAACAGGGTCAGCCACACCCATATTACCCACAATCCTTGTTGCTTGGCAACACAATGATCTTAAAGTGAACATTAATAACCAACATAGACCAAACTGTATAATTTACTGATTATACAGAGTAGTGTGGGGCAAAGTACACTGTGGGGCAAAGCACACCCTCATCTATCTCTGGAGATAATACTTACATTGGAACAACCTACCAAAATAATGTTGAAACTTGATGCCAAACCAATTCGCTTGTGCTCAGTTTTCTTAGCAGGCCAAAACATGTACAGCAATTTGAATCTTTATCCATATTAGTGTAACAGAGTGAGCAGGTTTGAACCATTCTATTGTCTTTAGTAAAAATACTTTGACTAAACAAAAATTTAGCTATTTATATGTTACTTATATTTTGCTATGCTAGACCCACCTGTGGCATTAGATATTGCAATCCATTTCATACTTTGCACAACAATTTTTGTTACTATTTTTGGAATGGACCCCCATTTATAATTCAACTGACTGACAATTAATCATGCACAGGTTTTGTCATTTGTTTTAAAAAGTGTGAATATGTGTGCGCCAAGGTTACTTAATCTAAATGGCTATAAGAAACAAGTCTTATATTGTAGTACACATAAATAATGTATATTTATCTCGCAAAAACATACTTATACATGAACGCACACATTATACTTACGTAGATGTGATAAATATAAAGAACTAAACTGACTGTAGTTTCACCTGATCTGCTGCCATGGCAACACATGCAAACAATGGGAAGGCTGACAACCTTTTTCTTGCAAGCGCTTGACAAATGACAGGTACAAGGCACAATTAGGTGCAGTGCAGGAAATTACCCTGCAATGGTCGACTGGTAATTGCAGCATATCCTAAGTGGGCAATCTCCACTCTGACCATCCAAGCGGAAGTTCGATCACCAGATTACATGTAATTTCTTTGTTTAATTTGAATAACAGTTTCACACAATGCCTGTAATTTCTACCTGCTCTTTGCTGCATGTAATACTGCTCACTTTTCTAACTGAACCGAAACAGAGAAACGAATGTGTATGTGAATTATTAGTGCAGCCAAATATCACAAATGGTATATTTTCACAGGTTCAATTAATTTTTTTAAAACCTTTTGCTATAAAAGTAGTGACACGTACAGAGCAATTGTGGCCTGCCACAGCAAAATGGACGTAAAATTGAAAAATTGTGAAACTGAGTTTTGTACCTTTTTGGATTCCACAGATCTTCAACTTTAAAATGATACCTCCTTTGTTGAAATGTCTTCAGTAGTCTTTTATTTATTGCTAAAATTGAAGCAAACTTTAAAAATGAACGTTTTGAGAAACAGGCTATTGTTTTTTTTAAATATCTATGGGTTCATAAATGCATGTATTTATTAGTTGTGGATTGTTTGTCAAGGAAAATAAACTGGGCATTGAAAGGTGAAGTTATAAGTTATGCATTTCTGTCAAAATCACATTGATGGAGCATGACCTGGACAGCTATTTTTGGCTCATGTGCAGAATAGACCGGTGTCACTTAATGCCCAGCTCACTGAGGCAGGGTCTACCAATCATGTCACTACTGCTACTTATTATTTATGGTAGTGTATTAATTGTCTGCTTGTAGTTATTAATTGCACGTTGTATCTACAACAATTCAGTTTACCGTTATCAGTGGTTGGCAGCGACCAGTGATTCAAGTTATATTGCTTCTGTTATAGCATTGTATATCTACTGGTAACAGCCTTGGCTCTGCTGCCAACCAGGAATTGTAAAGTTTGTATACGCTTTGTCTTTCATTTATCTTCTGTATCATACAATTCCGAAATAAAACACCTACCAACTACATACCTACCAGAAAACATTTCTCATTTCTACCCACACCTATCACTGATGCATGCATATGATTTTCAACCAAATAAGTATTGGGGACAGTGCACAACTCTTATCAGACTTTTCCACCCAAATATATGATGTGTCTCATTTCCACCCAAATTGATTACAGACATGTTTCTCATTTCCACCTGCACACACTATTGGTGTATGACTGGTCCCATTTCCACCCAAATAGATAACGGCTGCAGAAGATGACTCACTTCTACAAACTTGAATTAAAGTCATCAACAAATCAATGATTTAATACACATATATATGTGCCTGGCTTCAATACTGGCGACATATACAGTACGTCGCAGTTGCGGCATCAGTGGGTCATGACTTTATATAATTTTTAAATATCTTGTTTTTATTCATATATAATGTATTTATTTATTTATTATTTAATGTTTTTTATATGGATATTTTTATTGATGTACTTTTTTATATGGACACAATGCTTGTCTGAAATAAAAACATTATTATTATTATTGGGTAATTCGTTTTACAGTTTCATTGTAACTTACACAAATGACTTTAGGGCCAATGGTCATGTTGATAAGGAAGCTACAAACATGATAATTTGAAACAGTGTAACATGTTTTAATTTATCTTCTCAGTGGCATAGATAACTGACACAGTTTGAAATTGTGTTATGGTTTCCACCAATCCTTTCTAAACAAATTCTCCAGTTTTATTTCACATAATTACTGTGGTCGAAGTCAGCACACACAAAGGCAAATTTCATCAGCGTAAGTTATTTTAGTACTAAATAAATGATGCTTTTAATGGAAACCATATAATCTACGTGATCAGAGAAAAAACCCAGATAAAAAGTGAAAACATTTCTTGGTGTTATGCACAATGTACTGCGTGAAGAGGCTCCATGGTGATACTTTTATACTGTATATTTGTAATCAATGCGCGAATTACATGTGTGTTGGCTGAATTCATGACGTTGCAAGAGAGCGTGACCTTGTTACAATCTTGGAACATGTATTACTACACATATTGCTTTCATGGTAATAAATGTAGTCCTCTAACATAGATGTCTTAAAAGGTAAGTTCTTATATGGCGCAATATCCAGTTGTTAGGCCTGCTCAAAGCGCTTTACACTTTACTCCCTGGCAGACCTGTTCAATTGAACACCATCTTGACTTCTATGGGAAGCATTCAGCCACGCTGCAGTTAATGCGCAAAGACGATCGTTAGGCTCAAACCTTTACTAAGAGGCATCTTTTGGGCGTTTTCTTGCACTTTTATTTAGTGATGCTGATGCCTCGTTTTTATTGCCCACATTATTGAATATATGCACATAATTTATAGTTTCAATTTTTAATAAAAGAAAATGTCCATAAGCTTAACTACAATATCCAATCTCTGCAAAAACTTACGCTGTTGTAAATTAGTCGCATAACGCAAAGAATTAAAAGCGCGTGTGCTGCAAACACAATTTCTACAATGTTTGGCCTAACCGTCGTCAAACAGCCTAGCGTAACAGCGAAATAGCAGTTTCGTCACGTTCACCGCAAATGAGAAAATCAATAAACTGTGTCTCGAATCATGCATGCTCTGTGAAATATCAGTTGTTGTGTGTTGAACAGCTATACACATGACTGGATGTTACCTGCGCTTTGCGGAGTAGTGTCGTTTCTGTCACTTAGCTTTCATCGCCAGGCCTGCTTCAGGTTTCCCCGTGCCCCACACTAAACCAAAATTGAGGATACGCAGTAATTTCGGCCGACACATAATTTCGGCAGCATGCATGGTCATTCATGAGCAGTAGCTACATAATCTTTTGTTCCCTAATTGGATTCGCTATGTTACCATTTTGATGACTTGGTATGCCGTTTTTAATGCGATGGTGAATAGAATAACCAAATGCATAGGAACTAGAACCGGAACAAACAACACCCACCCACGCTGTTTTCCTGTCAAACTTGTTGAATGTCATCGTGAAACATGTTCACCTTTGTTATGAGATCATGTAACAGTATTTAAAATGATTATTCAGTTGATTGCAATCAATTAGCTAAGGCGCTTATCTTATTTATAGTTGCCCTGACGGCGTCAGTTTAATCAAGCAGAGACTTCCACAAGTTTGTATAGACTGAATTCATTGTTTTGGGTGGATCTGGAATCTTGTCTTGGAAGTTGGAATGCTCTGCTGCACACATTGATTTCACACCGATTTTATTTGGTAAAGAAATGAATCGTTGGTGCCATAGTTACAACAAGTGGCTGGGCCTAGAATAACTGTAGCCAGCTGTTCCATGATGTTGCCTTTTACATGTCTCTTTTATAACACTTTCGTTGTATAGGTCTGCGTCACAGCCTGCATTAATCACCAGTCTTCTTTACAACAATATTAAATCACCACAAATGCCCATCAAACGAATACTACACCTCAGTGACAGATGTCTACATGACGGAGTCCAGTGACAGACTGGCATATGTCTGCATGAGAAACGGGCAGATTCAAGAGCACGTTACAGAACAAACTTGTCGTACGCACAGTCATGTATCCCGAAGAAGGTTCATATCTCAATTAGCAGCTTCTCTTGTGAAGACAACTTTATTATTTAGCAATAACCTTGAACTGATTTCTCCTGTTTGTTTACCTCCTGCTACTCTTTACAAAAAGACAGGTCCTATACTTAGGTTTAGGAAGTTTTCGATAGGTATTATAATTGATCGCAGGAAAACAACACGTAGGCCTACATGTAAGTTATTCTGTTAAGGGCTATATATGTTTGCTATGCAGCTGATAATGCTTAATACCTCATAGGCATATACAAGTCAATAGTGTAAAAATACTCCTTTGGTATTATCATAATACAGACAATATGAACGAGGCATCACCGATATTTATTCAACCATCATACACAGCACGTTGCGACGCCACGCCTTACCCTGGAGTCCGGGATGTACCCATCACAACCTTTCACTCCGCGGTTTGGTTGAAAAATTGTGAAACTGAGTTTTGTACCTTTTTGGATTCCACAGATCTTCAACTTTTAAATGATACCTCCTTTGTTGAAATGCCTTCAGTAGTTTTTTATTTATTGCTAAAATCGAAGCGAACTTTAAAAATGAACGTTTTGAGAAACAGGGTCATCTTGACACATTGGCTATTGTTTTTTTTAAATATCTATGGGTTCATAAATGCATGTATTTATTAGTTGTGGATTGTTTGTCAAGGAAAATAAACTGGGCATTGAAAGGTGAAGTTATAAGTTATGCATTTCTGTCAAAATCACAACATTGATGGAGCATGACCTGGACAGCTATTTTTGGCTCATGTGCAGAATAGACCCGTGTCACTTAATGCCCAGCTCACTGAGGCGGGGTCTACCAATCATGTCACTACTGCTACTTATTATTTATGGTAGAGTATTAATTGTCTGCTTGTAGTTATTAACTGCACGTTGTATCTACAACAATTCAGTTTACCGTTATCAGTGGTTGGCAGCGACCAGTGATTCAAGTTATATTGCTTCTGTTATAGCATTGTATATCTACTGGTAATAGCCTTGACTCTGCTGCCAACCAGAAATTGTACAGATTGTATACGCTTTGTCTTTCATTTATTTTCTGTATTATACAAGTATATTATACATCCAATGTTATATAGTCCATAACATGACATCCCCCTTTTCAAAATTATAGTCCGTCCGTAATACATGACGATAATCAACGTTAGAATGGCAACACTGAACTACTAGTGTTGAACTATTAACTACGGAAGCACTAATAAACAATCGTAATGGCACATGTCTACTACGACCGCTATGCAACAAGTCTCTTGCAGTTCGAGTCGCAGTCTCTTACAGTTCAAGACGTGGGGCGGTTTGACTGTCCTCCCAGACCCCGTCTTATAGCACAGGCCTGGATCAAATGTGACCTACCAACCAACT
Organism: Paraescarpia echinospica; assembly: GCA_020002185.1. Lineage (NCBI taxonomy): Eukaryota > Metazoa > Annelida > Polychaeta > Sabellida > Siboglinidae > Paraescarpia > Paraescarpia echinospica. Next base: position 52,798,628 of record CM034537.1, read on the forward strand.
TTTTTTTGAATTCCGGAAGATTCATCACCGGCTCAGCACGATTCCCGTGTCGCGCTGTTTCGCCGCGCTGTCTCGGATATTGACATCGGAAGACGGGGGGTGCCTGTTGGAGATTTCTCGACGGAACTTCAGAGGTTCAGCTTGTCTCAGCACGTATCCCGTGGTGTTGAGCTGTCTCGGATGATGACATCGAAGACGGGAGGGGATGCTATTGGAGATTTTAAGCGAAAGTCCGGGAGATTTGCTTGTATTCTGGGAGAACGGGGGATACACAAACAATCAAAGAGACTCCTGGAAATTCCGGGAGAACTGGCAGGTATAAATAACGATGGTATAAAAAAAACTGAAACCTGCTATATCAGTGGTGCCACACGGTGGCCAATTAGTCGTAGCGAAGACGGTAGGGACATCTGGGGATGAACTAAACATTTATTGGGAGGGTCAAGGACGAAAGCGAGTCTGGTAAAAATGGCTGCCTTGAGAAGGTTGATCGGTTTCGTGCCTGGCATGGTACAATGCGCTCGGCAAGGAGGTAAGGAACACTCCAAGCAGACAATAGTATACCATTCTGCATTTTAGAAACGGCCAATCTGCAATTCAAACATAACTATTGCAAACTGCTGTTTAACAAGCGTGTTTAACGACGAGTGTCTAAAGTTAACGAATGCCTGGCGGCTCGACCGAATCGAATGTCAACTGAGTGACGTTTTCTTCTTGGATGCGTTCTTGGATACCAGTCATGCGACACAGCATTTCGATGGATACCATACTCCATTCTTATCTTATGAGGACCCGATTTAAGAAATCCGAAAAATTTTCAGTTGCGTGCTAGTAATGATTATTAGCCGTACTAGTACTAATATAGTAATAGGCAAGCCAAGATTGCAACAAAAGTTGAACAGAATTTCTTCTGAAGAAGCTATCCATTAGCCAGGTGTACGATAATTTTGAACGTCATATTAATCTTTCACCAACTCTGTCTCTGCAATCATGGGTGATACAATAACTTAGATACATGAACACATTTACTCTTCTCATTCTTGATTTTTTTTTAAATTGCTTGTAACTAGCAGTCCAGGTTTCCGAATTTCTAGTAGTTGATTTCTGATTTGTTGTGTCTGATTTGTTGTGTCTGATTGCCCACAAACTGAGAGATGGCTTGTGTAATAAATTTGTTTGTTTTAGTGGTTCTACACCGAGCAGCTGCAGCAGTCCCAGTGGCCAACTGTATACTTAGTCGAAATCTGACATCAGCAGAAAATAAACGTAAGTTTACTGTATTATTGTGATAATGCATGTACACTAGGCTTCCTTGTCCACCTATCATCTAGAGTTAATTCTCTGGATGGCAATCTTGTTAAATGAGTGCAGATGCACAGAAACGTTTTAGCATAATAGGCACTTGTGAATAGGCAATTGTGAGCTGCTATTATTGTATGAAAGCAAGTAGTAAATTATTATTAATGGAACTGAATCCTTGTTAATGTGGTTGAACTTCAGTTATTAATTACATAGTATTGCAAGACAGTTTTATGGACATATAGGTCTATATTACAGCATAACAAAATTAATTAGGCAACAGAAGTTTCCAGACTGCTCTAAATGAATGACCACATATGCTACCAAAATTATTTTCCTGCTAAAATGACTATATACTCATCATTAAGATAACACTAGCACTACCTTACTGTGTGGTGCCAGGAACAAACCGAAGTAGGCCTAGTGACAGAAACTACAAAACCACCCCGTAAAAATAGATAATACCCAGTCATGTGTATAACCGTTAACTCACAAATTGTTTTTATCCATCAGATGACACCACGTATGAATTGCTAAAGGCCAGCTTACCCAGCATGCAATTATGGAGTGTGGCAGAGTGTACGGTTGGTGTCTAGAGGGTTACTTTATGATGCCACATTTTTGTTTGACATTTATTTTCTGGCTATATTACCATCCATCTCAAAATTCAAAATCATTCACAAGCAGTGCTGTTGCCATCTTGAATGGAACTTACTGAATGGTGGACTGTTGCAGCCACTGTTCGACCCGAGAACCCACTCATGCAGAAGACCTTGAAGGACTTTGGCAACTATGTTGGCGAATGTCTGCCCAAGTATGTGCAGAAAGTGCAGGTGACGACGGGCGATGAGCTGGAGGTGCTGATCCACCCGGATGGTGTCCTGCCAGTCCTCACTTTCCTTCGCGACCACACCAACGCACAGTTCACAAACTTCATTGATGTGTGCGGCGTGGACATGCCAACGAGGGAGTGCAGGTTTGAGGTACGTTTCAGGGAGGAATGAGTTCAGGTTTGAGGGTTTGAAGCACCTTGTACAGGTCCGTAGCTAAGGCTCCTTTAGAAGGTTGTATTTAGAGGTGCTGAAGCAGTTAGACCTTTTTTACCAAATGGGAGCCATGTTGTGTTCATGTGACCCACATGCAGTTGCATTGCTACCTTTTGTTAATCTTTCTGATGATGAATTCTACAATATTAATGGAGATGCTATAGATAATGAACCAAATTGTGATATAATGGAGAATATGGAATTTCTTGGTATCCGCGGTGTTGCATGTAATTGGTTAAACAGTTATCTAGAAAACAGAAGACAATTTTTGTCAGTTGACAAATGTAAGTCTGCTGTACGCAATATATATGTGGCGTGCCACAAGGTTCAATTTTAGGCCCCCAGCTATTAATATTGTACGTTAATGATATGTGCAACATATCTAAGCTCGTAAAATGTATCCTCTTTGCAGATGATATGAACATTTTTTTGTGTAGATAAAGATATCAAAAGACTGATTGATACAATGTGTAGCGTACTGGACAAAATGTCTACTTGGTTTGTAGTAAATAGGTTAACATTAAGTATTTCTAAAAGCAATTATATGTTATTTGGAAATCGTATGCTTAATAAGGATGTCATTATAAGTATAAGGAATGTTAATATTGAAAGAGCACGAGTTGTACAATTTTTGGAGGTGTATGTTGATGATTTTTGTACTTAATTGGAATTTTCATATTAAATATGTAAAATCAAAGCTTTCCAAAAGTACAGCTATAATGTATAGATGTAGTCATCTACTTAACACAAATAGTGTGTATATTCTATATTGTTAACTGTTTTTGCCTTATTCAATATACTGTGTAGAAATATGGGGTAATACATATCCGACAAATATTAATAGTATTTTCTTACTACAAAAAAAGAGTTACCCGCATTGTGTATGGTGCTAAGCGTTTGGATCACATGAATGCACTTTTTTTATAATGACATCTTAAAATTTCTTGACATTACAGAACTGAAAACGTTACTATTTATGTACAAAGTTTACTACTGCTGTTTACCATCAAACATTCAACGTCTATTTGTTATTCAGGAAACATTGTACTCTGAGAGCTAATCATGATTTAGAACGGCTCAGCATTCATTCCACAATGAGATCGATGCACCTCTGTGTCTATGGAGTGCTGTTGTGGAATCCTCTGAGTAATGAATTAAAAAAATGTATAATGTAATTGCATTTACCGTAAATCTAAATGCAAAAATCGTCTATTTCACAAATATGTTTCCGTGTAAATGTAACTTAACAGATTGAATCAAGTGTATCGTGCATCACAATAAATATATTGACAGGGTGCACAATATGTATTGATTATAGTGTGTGAAAAAGAAAACGTACACATGTGGGAAACCTAACACTTACCCTAATATGATTGTAAGGGGTAAACTTAAATAAAAGTCATTGACATTGTAGTCATCAAGCCAATCATCTTGAGCTGCCTGCTAATTGCCTAGGTAAATGGCAGGTATCTCTTCTGGAGAATGGGTATTTGTGCTAGTAATATCACTTGTTGAAAACTATTGGCATGAACGTTACATCAGTTTGATTATTACTACTATATTAAACCAGGATAATTATACGAAGATGTATTTCTGGTGAGCCTGTGAGTGGAATTCTGTTGAGTGAAACTCCACCTGTTCAATTCAAGCTGTGTCAGGTATTAAATGTCACATTACTGGGCAGAGTATTTTTAGTGGATATTTAGAGACGTTTTTGTTTTCTGCGTGTACAGGTTGTATACAACTTGATGTCCCTGAGATACAACTCTCGGATCCGCATCAAGACGTACACGGATGAGTTGACACCAATCGACTCCTGCTCAGATATCTTTAAAGGAGCCATATGGTTTGAAAGGGAGGTCAGTGAAAGCTGCTGGGAAAGTAATTACACAAACTTGAAGCTAACGATTGTTTCCATTGTCATAAGTTTTTAATTTGGCAACATTGTCAATACCTCCAATGCTCTCCAAATAATTTTCTACGTAGCTTTTTAAATATTGTTTGGCCATTGAAAGGATTGTATTTTACCAATTTGCTTCACTTGTCATGAGTCGGGTACAGTTATGGTATTCATTCAGTTATGAATCTCTTGAACATGGTTATATATGACAATGGTTGGTGTGTTGGACTGTCGGTTGTTGCACTTACAACATTACCTCGGCAGCATAACCAAAATTACTGATCGGAATACAGTAGTTATTTGTCACACTTGATCAGTCTACACGGAAGAAAGCAAATAAATCGTTGAATATTCATTAAGGTTTTTATTATTTTAAAAGATAACCGTGATACATATACTCAGTCCTGACAGAGTTGCTCAAGTACTTACAAACTACAGTAGCCACATGATGTTCCAAACAACCACCTACTTCAATCACATACATACATATTGGTTGCTTTATATAATAATAAATAACTTCTTAAGCACCAATATCCTCAGACAGTCCAAGCTCAGTGGTGCACCAAAACCAAAGGATTAAACATTCTCGTACTCGTGTGATAGGCGAAAGTCGTCAACAAATGGATGGATGTGCTAGGAAGCTAGGGAGGATAGGCGATATTGAAAAGATAGGTTTTGAGGTGACGACGAAATGTAACAATATTTTCTGCTAATTTAACATTAACTGGAAGCGAATTCCATATAGTTGGCGTGGCAACTGAAACAGCTCGAGTTCCAGCCTTTCTCTTAACTCTAGGAACAGATAGCAACTTATATATCTCAGGTTCTCGTTCTTCATTTATTATAACAGTTGGTCACAAAGTATTCCTTTTCAGTGTTTGTCAACTGTTATTTCTTGTTGTAGATTTGGGACATGTTTGGTGTGTTCTTCTCAAATCACCCAGACCTGAGGCGTATTCTCACTGATTACGGCTTCGAGGGTCATCCTTTCAGGAAGGACTTCCCGCTTACTGGATATGTTGAGGTGATCAAAATTGAATCAGTTCAGTAAATGCGTGACTATGTGTTCATGTGATGTGTAATGAAAGTTAGGCTTGGATTGTTTCTTATGCCTGCTGTTTGGTTCAAACAGTTTGGGTCAATGGTATCTAAATAAGTAGTATGAAGAACAAATGCTCTAGAATTAATGTTATTTTAATTGAAATGTAATTAGTTGTTGTGAATGCATTTATTCATACTGAGCAAATCTCTTGAAGCTCTCGATGCAAGAAGTTATAACCAGAGCTATGCATATAAAAATGGTGAATTGTGACAAACATGTTCTCTAATATATGCTTTGCAACCTGGTTTAATAGTTTGTTGTCCTCTAAATTGTTTAGACTCTTGCATGCATGTCTTCTGTAAACCACTTTACTAAAACTACCCAGTACACAATACTGCAAATACAGTCAAAACCCACATGGCAGTTACACTGATATTATACCACCCAAAAACACAGGATGAGTCAGAAATCTTGGCTTCCCTGGAAATATTTCAAAGTTGTCACAATGTAATTCGACCAGAAAATGACTGAATGCTTCCCATGGGTCCTGACTTACTATGCCATCTGACACGCTCCTGTCGTCGTTTCTAGATGCGTTATGATGATGAGGTGAAACGTGTCGTCGCAGAACCTGTCGAGTTAGCTCAGGAATTCCGCAAGTTTGAATACAGCACCCCATGGGAGATGTTCCCTGCCTATAACCAGAAGGCTCAGGAAGCCGTCGATGCCGGAGCAGGGGAGAAAACAGATGAAGGCGTGAAGAAATGACGTATTGGAGGAGTCATAAGTGTATTGGACTAGGGGTGAAGTGACAATGTCACTGTACTGGCTTCATTGATGACATAGACTGTTTACTAGGGACTAGACGATGCATCGCCTAGACGATGCATCGCTAGTCAATGCTTGTTGTGTTGGTAATAAAGTAACTTAATGTTGATCAGTGAGTGGTTGTTTCTTATTAAACTACATTTATAAGAGCTACAAGAGATGCTAGATCCTTCAGAGATTGTTCTTGGAATTTATAAGAGCTACAGGAGATGCTAGATCCTTCAGAGATTGTTCTTGTAATTTATAAGAGCTACAAGAGATGCTAGACCCTTCAGAGATTGTTCTTGGAATTTTGTAAACATAAAATTTTTGTATACACCATTTTTTGCATAAAGGCACATTGACATGAGTGTTTGTCTGTTTGAACAAAAAAGAACATCTTTATTGGTTGATTGAAAAAAATTATTAAGTGAACTACAAAATACATCATTGTACAGTAATTCAAGCACAAATACTGAGATTGTGTCATATGGGAGATCATCTCACGTACACTAGAAGATATGTCTGGTACTCAAGTAGGGGGATACAGCGTGAATCATTTACGATATGCAGACAACACGGTACTGATTGCTGAAACTGAAATAGTTATACAGCAGATGTTAGATACAGTTATCAGGGAAAGTGAGAAAAAAGGCCTGTTTGAACAAAAAGAAAACAGAAACCATGGTCATCTCAAAGAAAAATTACACTAACATGCAACATATTATTTGTATTTGGCACTGTCCTGAAGCTATTCCACGTTTAACTATCTGGGATCACTAATAACATCTGACGGTCGATGCAACGATGAGATCAAGAGATGAATTGCTCAGGCCAAAACAGCTTTTCACAACATAAAAACAACAAAAACATCACGAAGTAAGAAAACGTATGACAATGCAACATAGAGGCCATAACAATTATTGCTATATGGGTGTGAATCCTGGACAATAACCAAACTACTACCTTTGAGTACCAGTGGGTAGATGCAGTATAATAGTAATAATTGCTGCTACACTCCAAATGAATTTCCCTCCCAAGGGACAATAAAGTATTGTGATTGATAATATACAGCACTAAAAGATCATAACACAGCAAGTTTGAGCAGCCATTCAAGTTTGTGAAAGTCCTCTGTTCTTGCCACCCCTCTCCGGTCAGTTTGATCATTTGTTGGATTTGCACAGTGGTCAAGCAACCGCTGCAGTTGCGCTGTCCACTGGTGAGGTGAGCTGCTCAGTAGACCTCGGTGCAGGTTGATTGCACTGCCCTGGAACACCTTCTCACACACAACCTGACGAGACAGAGACACAATGGTCACACTTTGATGTAAGCTGTATCATATATGCATGCAATTATGCGCTCTGCAATACACGTATGCAGTCATGACTTCATAGCAGAGCTATGCGATAACATCTAACTAACTGTGTTGACATTATGATGCTGTCATTGCATGCCTTCACTGACTGTTTGTGATCAAAACACTGACAAGAGTGCAGAACGCACCAACATTTCTAAATCACTCACTAGTTTGGGTCAACATTAAGAGGCATAGTGTTAGGTGGTTTTTCCAAAAAAATTGTGAGAGGCAAAGCAATTTATACTTAATTCCAGTTGCATAATGATACTCATTAATTCTTATAAACCCCCAATAACCACCAGAAGTCATGTATCACTCAGTCATCACATAGGTGCACTTAGATGAATATGCTATGGGTAATTGCATCAGTTTGCGAAGTCAAAAAACGTATAGCATTACATATGGGCGAGTGGTGGGTGGGTCGTCACAGTGAAAATAATAAGTGGTGTCAAATAATACAGATATTAATGCACAATGATGCTACAGTAATACAGAACCAGGCAGTGTGGTGGCACTGGTGGCCCCGGGTAATGCAATTAATTTAGTAATGTCTTGCTAACCGTGTCACATTGGTTGAATCTGGCCGTGACTTTGGAAGCAATTTTGGATTGTATTGTTGTCGGTGGATGGTCGTTTGAACCAATACGAAACACTACACACTGAACTAACGAGACGACCCCTTGGCTCACCTGTAAGTTGTTATTGAGAACCTTCTTCTGGCATCGTTGCGTCGTCACGTCGCACCAGGCCTGACAGTCGAAGAAGTCGCAGTCCTTGTGTTGTGTACAGTTCCTGTCAAACTGCCTCTCGAGGTCGCCAAGGGAGAATACGGTATCGACGTCTATCACCTTCACTGTTCCATCCCGGGCCACACCAAAGTTGTCTCCTTTCACGTCACACATGTACAGTGGCTGTGGGAAGTCATTCTCGAAAGAGGACAGTAGCTGAAGAATCCTGAGAGCGAGTTGTGCTCGTTTAAGCCATGTCTTTGATGTTGTAAGATCAAGGAGGGCTGGATCCAAGAGTCCGGAGGGTGCATACTCGACAGCATAGAAGTGTCCGCATGTGCCCAACACCTGAGGGAGGTATTTGTTCTCGCTGAAGTACTGAAGCAATACATATTCACTTTGTTGTGTCAGGGTCCACACTGCATTCATTGCTATTGCGTGATATCGAGTGATATTTGTAAAGTAAAGAAAGTGTTTGTAGTTGTTGGGCCAAATTCGGCCAAGGAGCTTAGATCCCGTTTCTGGAACTTCATTTCCAAGATGTGACGTGATGGCATCGTGAAGTAAAGAAAAGAACATCTCATCCGATGGTAAAATATATTCTTGCGATTTACTGTTGAAGGAAGCAAGGAAGTCAAAGTCATAGAAGAATCGCTTTGCAGATTTCAGAATAATAATGTCATTTTGCCACTTTGCTGTTGCAATTTGCTTTCCGAGCCTTGAGCCAAGACACTGCTGCAGCGACACCTCATGAGTGGTACAGAGCTGGTTGCAAAAGTCACTGTAGACTTGAGACTCCCTGTACAAGTGACACTGAAACATAACAAAATACCTTGTCATTTGCATAAACACAACAACGTCATATTTTACAACTATGTTCTATAAGTTATTTTAGTTTATAGTTATTGTTTGATTATTGTTAGATTTTTATTATTGCTGTAATAAGCAACATGTTGTGTGCTAAGAATAGTTTTTTTTATTTTCATCACAAATAAAATCTACATTTACAAATTTAATATAAAACGAAACATTTGTAATTAATGTAATTTTAATAATTTTTTTATTTAAATGCAAACCAAAACATTTGCACTTAAATGCGATGCTAAAACATGTGCATGCGACCCTGTAGAAGTTTAACTTATCTCATTCATAGTCACAATAAAGTTGCGGCTATAAGTGTGAAGTGATGAGAAATACCCCCATTTAGTGCAGTGTTTTAGCCATTGACCATGTCACGCATGAGTAATTTTCCACCATTCCACCATTACTGTAAAATCGTTTAATGTTTTCCCTGTTATTAGTGTTCTCAGATATCTAGATTATATCACTCATCCAGAAAACTTAAGCATGTATGTTTTCAAACGATGTCTATAAACCAATACAGGTAAGGAGCATAGTCGCTATATTACGGAACCAACAATGTGTAGAGTGAAAAATTTATAACTGAAACAACATGGTCCTTACCAGTTGTTTGAAGTTTTCCTGCATTTCATCATTGCTACAACGTGTTGTTTCAATAAGTGAATGAACCTTGAAGACCGTAGTTAAAATCAGACCAGCAGTTATGATTGTGCAGATTTTCAACTTTGTGCATCTTAGCCATTTTTTTCTTCGCCATGCCATAGCGGGTCACTGTTGGAATTCACAAAACAGAAACAGTAATATGAACATACTGGTATGACATGTTCTAAATTTATCCGTGCACAAGTTCATGAATTATTTTTGAGTTGTTTGAATTGTACCTTGCAAGAAATGCAAACTGTTTATCCATTTGATAATTTTTAATGGAAAAGGGTAATTAATGGTATATAAATCATGTTTCAATATATGTTTTTATGGTGAAGGGTGAATTACAGATAAATTAAATATCAATTAATAATTATGTATGCTGGTGAATTAATAAAACATTCCATGGTCTTATAGCCTCAGGTCTTAGGTTGGGTCCTCCAAACACTGAAACAGCCCAATCTTGGGCTAACGCAACAGTTTGAATGAATTTCAAAATAAAAAATTATGCGCAAGTTGTGAAATGTGTTAACGGAAAAGGATATCAGTTATATACTTTTCCGTGGACAGGAGTCATAGTTCAAAAATATATTACCGCAGTATATAATGATAAATTCGCAAGGATGGTACGATGGCAATGTATAGAGTGACCCCCCCAAACTTGTAATTGCCTAAATTGGATACAAAGCCTGTATAAGTAGCGCCACATGGCGAATCACGAACCTACTAAAGTACCGAAAAGTTTGCTAGCGAATTTCTAGATAACAACATTTATTTATCACAATCACAGGAAATTTACTCGCATACTTACGTAACGTAGCTTCGTAACAGAATGTCTACAACATACATTACCTTTTTATGTCAAAGTAACATCCTTTGTTATCTTTGTCATACAAAATGGAAGACGCAAGCTGCGTAAACTGTTTTTGGATATATCACCCGGAAGTACACACAAGCCACCAGATGGCGGTGCCTTACATCAGGATTAGTCCCTGGATAGAGGGGCTCTTAGCCTTAGGATGACTAGTCACAGATAATAATGATGGGACGTATCATAATTTTGGATTGAAATTTCCTATTAGTAAGAGCAGGAAACAACTATATTAACCCACAGTTTTGTTGAGATGGAGCACGAACAATTATGTGACAATTAGAACTAATTAATTAATACAATTAATATTTAGAATAATATGTGTTCTATAATAATAATAGTTCAACCATTACCTACAAACTGTCGCAAATTAACAGACAAGGGGTTGAGTCCACATCAACGATTCCGATATTCCAAATAACTTTTTGATTCCGATTCCACCCACACTACGGCTATTTCGATAAACTTTTTTGATTCTAATACCTATTCCACCTATTAGGCCCTATGATGAAATATAAAGAATTACTTCAGCAATTATGATTCCACTAAAATCAGTTCCCATTCTACTCAAATTAATTCTAATTCTGTTGCTTTCACATCAATCGTTCTGATTTCATACAAAACCATTCCAATTCCACTACTTTAACATTAACCAATTCCGAAATTGGATTTGGAACCAGTCTTCAATTCCAATTCCAAAATCGCCCAGGATCAGGAACAGACAGGTAAGTGGGCCTGGTTGCTTCTCAAAACAGCTATAGTAGTAGCAATGTTACTGTTACAACAAATGCAAGACAAACCCACTTTTGATTGGTAAATGCATTTATACTATTTATATTATACATACTAATTTTGATGTAATAATTTATCTATACATATATACTGTACATAATTTCCAAATTTATTAAAAGGTAATTTTAGCCTGACTTGTAGGTCTTACATTTCATAATAGCAACTGTAAGTTCTGTGAGATAGCAGACGTCGTATACAACAACTGCTGGCATTGTGAACTGTAGAGGATGCCAACAATGTTTTGACAAATCCTAATTGCTTTGTGCATCGTGAAAAATGCTTTGTGCTTCATGAAATTTCAAACTATGATTAATATAAAACGACAACATCTAACTAAGTTTCTAATGTACACTGAAAATATAATTTCCTATGGGTAACGTAACTAAGTTGCCAGAGTCTGAGATCTCTGTTGCAAGATGTGATGCTGAACTTTTTCACATATTTCATCTGTAACATAAGGTGATTCCCCGAGTACGACATGACGGTCCATTTGCCTCTTACGATATGCAGTCTTCAGTGTGCTAGCAACATCAAGCACTATCATATACATTGTGGAAGTGTGAGGCTACAACAAGCTCTACCGTTGATCCTGGTCGGGAACTTATCAATGACTCTCACTCTGTCCCTGTCGACATCGAACGACTGAATCAAGTCCGAATAGTAGTGGTGGTCGTTGATGCCCCCGACAAGGTAGATTTGTTTGCCGACAATGCAGCTGCCAGCTTCGCGGATGTTTACGGTACTTTCACATATACACCACATCTTTGTCGATAGATTGTACATGTCGACCGAGGTGACAGGTACGGGGAAACCGTAACTGTCCTCGGTATTGCCTCCAAGGACAAAGAGAGAGTCCATCACGGCAGCCATGCTGTGGTTGCACCGCGGACTCAGCAGGGATGGCGCATCACTCCACATGTCATTCTGAGCATCGTACGACAGCATTGTCCTGCAGTGACCTTCGAACTTCTGACCCCCACTGATGTAGATGGTGTCCCTGCAGACGGCGCCGGCGTGGCTGTAGACTGCGTGACTCAGAGACAGACACATCTCCCAGTCGTTCTTGTCTATAGAGAAGCACTCGACCGTGCACATGACCATGTTCTCGTCCTGCCCCCCGATCGCGTACAGACAGTTGCTGCAGTCAAGGAGCACGAAATCCTTCCGCGCTTCGTTCATCGAGGCAAGTTCAAACCACGAGTCAAAGCGAGGATCATACCGAAAACAACGCGCCGTCGCTATCTCGTTATTCTCTGTGTTGTCGTATTTCCCGCCACACACATACATGAAGTTGTTGACGACACACACGCACGGGTTATACAACGGAACAGGCGCATCTTTGAGGAACGTGTGTCGCTCCGTCTGAAGGCTATAACTCTCCAGGTTCTCGGCATGACACATCACAAGGCTTCTTGAATTACTTCGCACTTGCGTGCGATTCGTCTGTAACAGCGGCTGCTTGCTCACAACGATGTGGTAGTCCTTGGCTTCAGTCAGCAGATCACTACACACTCTGTCCTGGGTTATTAGACTGACCCGACTCACTTTCTCAACAAGTTCCTCGCCAGTGAGCAGCGGTAGGCGAACGTTCCTCATGAGCAGTGGCAAGTATTGTAACCGCTCCATGAGATCATAGTTAATCCACTTCAGCACCAGCTCAAAGATCTGATACTCCGACGAAATCTCAAGGTCGTTCTCGCTGAGGAGTTCGGCAAGCTGGGCGCTGCTCAGGTTGAAGAACTCCCCCTGCTGTGCTAGACATTCGAAATGCTCCATGATGAATTTGTACACCTTGTCGCTGCTGTGCATCAACGAGAACATCTCGGCGATGTTGAGTAAACTGACGCAGTTCTCGACGGTGATGGCCCGCTCAAGGAACTGACAGCACAGTTCCATCGCCTCAGACACCTGGAGGTGGGTGGCGGCCGACAGGATGTCCTCAAAGTTGTCGAGCTGCAGCTGGAGGCGCCCGCTGTATGCGAAGTCAATGATGGCACGCAGGCCAACCGCTGTCACTCCGTGCAGCTCCACGTGGTCTGTCCTACTCTCCTGCATGTCCCCCGTCAACATCGCGCGGAAGTAGTCGCTGCAGGCGACCATCACAAGTCGGTGGACACTGATGCGCAGGTCGTCTGCAACTAGTGTGTAATCACAGAGGATGTTCTCCGACCGCAGCTGGCTGAGCCCGCGTAAGATCTTGCCGCCGTAGTTACCACTCTCCAGGGGCAGTCGGTTCACTGGCGCGGTCGACACATGTCGTGTACTAGTGATGCGCTTCCGTAGAGATCGACTCATATTGGTTGCACCTGCAGTGTGGCAGAAATGTCAACCACTGTATACCAAACATGAGCATAATAATTACATTGCGACAAAAAAAAATCAAAAATAATTTTTGTTTCAGATCACAACAAATGACACAAGAACCATCATATTTACCAATAGTAAACTGATAGGTATTTTGTTTGCAAACAGACAGATCAAAACAATCAACATACAATTCCACATGTGATATTAATGTAGCCAGGAAGCAAGCAAAACTTTACATAGCCTTTTACATTTAAGTCACATATTTTATGACAAATATAAATACTATGTGGAAATATTACATCGACTACACAAACACGTGTATAGGGTGCTGCTAAAACTACAAACATAAACTAGATTGTACTTCAAAGCAAAAATCTCATCTCAAATACTGTGGTCAGCCCAATATACTGGGTAATATCACGCAATGGGAGGTGTTCGCTGGCTGGGAAAGAAGGTAAAAATGGGATAAAAAAAATGGGCCAAGAGGCCCTGAAGTCCTTTGGACTAATACGTCCATATGTGACCAATGAGTGATAAGTCGGAAAAATTGTAACATTGTTTTCTTACATCCTTGTAAAGGTTGGGTAGGGTGCTTTACACGGTTTCAAAAATTATGACTGGTACAAAAATTGGCAAAGTTATGGAGCAATGAACATGGTAAGGGTAAAAAAGTGAAAATGAAGAAAACGGCTGTTGAAGTTTTATATTATATATGCAAATGGATTGCTTGGAAATATTACATGCATGACATTCAAATGTGGCACACAGTATGTATGTTATGTTGCAATGATACACTGGAAGTACAAATGTGCTGCTACAAAGACTTAGCAAGTTATGCCAGATTATGTCTTTATGTGTAAAACTAAGAGGACAGATTATTTGAGAGCAAAAGGTAGACTAAAGAAAATAAAAAATTACGAATCTAATGCAGAGATTAAGAGAATTGACTAGAGGGTATGAATGCTTTATAAAACAAATATCAAAATGCTACAATAAACAGCTACATGAAAACTTGTGCAACCTAAAACATAGCAAGCCTGCAGAATACTGGGACATACTTAATAAAGCAAGTAACAGCAGTGAACAATGTGGAAATATTTCACTGGATAAGTTTATGAACCACTTTGAAAAACTCGGTGAAAAACCTGAAAGTGAAACTGCAGCTAGTGAGATACCTTTTGATCCAAGAAAGATTTCCCAGTCAAACGAACACATAAACAGACCATTCACGCAAGATGAGGTACTAATGCAAATAAAAAAAACTCAAAAACAAAAAGGCATGTGCTATTGATAATGAATTCCCATTACACATTATTGTTACAGCCCACATGGAGGCATTCAGTTTGACACTGGAACAATGGCAGGCAGTGAGCTGACCACTAGTCCAATACACAGATTTACAGCTAGTCCCCCAATTCAGCAACCCCAGTGATCAGGGCAAAGTCCACTATCCAGTTATAAATAGAAATCAATAGTGGCTGCTGGAGGCAGCAGTAGAGAAATAGCAGGGAAATTTTGCCTTTTGGGGGCCCTAAGGTGCCCTTAGAATGATTCTATCAAATACAGATTTCTTGTGTACAGTGACACTACCACATGAAACGTATATGCAAAATTAGAGAAAAAGTTGCTGAACAGTTTTTGAAAAAATAGGCAAAATATTATATTTTTACCAGTTTTTGGGTCCTTGGAGGTCCTATGGAGCCCTTAGAATGATTCAATCAAATACAGATTTCTCGTGCACAGTGGCAGTACCCTAAGATATGTCTATGCAAAATTAGAGAAAAAGTTGCTGAACGGTTTCTGAGCTATGGCAGCTAACGGCGCACAGCGCACGGCGGACACAGAGTGATGGCATTAGTCTGTTGGACCTTCGGCCCAAAGGACTAAAAACTGGTTAAAGGCAGGGGGGATGGTTCTGAAGGTGGCTGGGGTGTCTGTGAGGGGGCATCTGATATAATGGAGTTTGAGAGGAGGATGGCAGAGGAAAAGGGGTGCAGAAATGTGTCAGTTCTGGAGTGGGGGATGAGGAGTTTGGAAGGCTGGCCTCTTGTGAATCGGGTGGACGGAATGATGTTGGTTTCCCTCTGGTTGGTGTCAGGAAGACCATCAATGATTTTGTACATCACGGTGGCCTTGCCGTAGATGATAAGTGGCCATTTAGCGTATCAAGTCCATTTCTTTCTTGACCAACGTTATTTCCTCCAGTGATTGATGATCTCCTTGCATGTGGTTCCGACAGGTTTCTACACCGAATGGTTCTACCCATTAACACCAATGATTTTTAATTTATAATGTGCACTTCCAAGATATTAGTCAATTTTATTTTTGAACATTCACACCTAACTCTAACATTCAAATAATCAACAGATACTTTGTTGCATTCATGTATTGTGAAATCTAGGTACTGTCATTACACGATTATAGCAGTACACAAGCATTAGTATTGACATAGTCAGATTGAGCTATAACTATAAATAATTTTTCTAAGAGTCCGAGTCGTCGAGACTCTTTCGCTTTCCAATTCTAGCGGAAATTATAATATGTTTGCACTATTTGAAAAATTAACTGGAATATGTCACTGTACTCTGATTTAACAAGATTGTCACCCAGAGGATTAACTCAAGATGGCAGGTGGACATGGAAGCCCTTTGGCTTATCAAGAGTCCAACCCTTTTATCTATATGTATCCAGCCCTTCTGAGGTATGTGTCGATTTTATTTTTAAACATATTTACATTACTAGCACCCACACAATCAGATAATCTGTTCTATTCATTTAGTCCTTTGTAAAAATGAGAACTTGCTTCTATCTATTCTACACTGCTCCTTTGCTAATGTAACTTCATGTCCTCTAGGCCTTCTATCTTTTTTAACTGAGAAAAAATATGTCTATCAATATTTTCATAACCATTCAATATTTTAAACACTTCTATCTGATCTCCTCTCAATCTCCTGGTCTCTAGTGTTGTTAAACCACATTCTTTTAGGCGTGTTTCATAACTAAGATCCCTCAGTTTTGGTATCATTTTAGTCGTTCTCCTCTGTACTCTTTCTAGTATATCTAATCTGTCCTTCTTGCGATATGGCCTCCACGCTTGTATACAATATTCTAAATGTGGCCTAACTATTGTTTTGTACAGCGGTATTATTAGTTCATTTTCCTTGTATGCTATACCTGTATTTCACCTAATTAATCCAAGTATTTGATTTCCCTTTGAAGCTGCAATTCCGCACTGCTCTGAAACCTTCATATCAACACTAATGGTTAACCCTAAGTCTTTTTATATTACAGTAGTATTTAGTACAGTACCCCCCATTGTATATTGTACATCTTCATTCCCATGTCCTGTGTGGAGGCATTTACATTTCCAAAAATTTAACAACATTTGCCACTTTTTAGACTATTTGATCAACCTGTGAAGATCATCTTGTAAATGCTGTCTATCTCCATCACTTTTAATCCTTCTAAACACTTTTGTATCATCCGCAAATTTCAACACCTTGCTTGTTACATCATTGTCCAAATCGTTTATATATATTAAGAATAATATAGGTCCCAGTACTGATCACTGTGGTATCCCACTCAAAACTGATTTCCAGTTTGAAGCCTCCCCATCAACTACTACCCGTTGTCTTCTGTCAATCAGCCATTTTTCTATCCAGTTAATTATACCATTTCCTATGCCATGGGCCTTTAGTTTAAGCAGTAATCTTTGATGTGGCACTTTGTTGAAAGCTTTCTGAAAATCTAAGTAGATGATATCTACTGGTGATCCCTCGTCTACCCACTTAGTGATATCTTCAAAAAACAACATACCTGGTATCTGCTAAGCATGACTTCGCTTTTAGAAATCCATGTTGAGATGGGTTTATCAAGTTATGTTTAACAAGAAAATCCACCACGTGATCTTTAATTAGTCTTTCTAATAATTTGCAAATCACCTATGTTAAACTCACTGGACTACATTTCTTTGACTTGTTTCTCGAACCTTTTTTAAATAACAGTATAATGTTTGCTTCTTTCTATTCTAAAGAAACCACTCCCTCTTCTAATGACAAATTGAAAACTGTTGCAAGCGGTAAGCTAATTTGTTCTACAATTTCCAGTTTGGGCGGAATCCCATCCACTCCTGGGGCCGGTTTCATGAAGCGGCTAAGAACGTTCTTAACACTAAGATGATTGTCTTAGTAAATTACGTGATTTTTTAAATATAAGCGAACATAGTAGTTTATGCAAACACGTGACGCTAAGTAAATGCGTAACTTTAAGTACGCTTCATGAAACCGGCCCCATGTGATTTATAGTCCAGTAGAAATCAGCACATTTTTTACCAAACCCAGACATTTTGGTTAAAAAGCCATTTTTTGTTTTAGGATGACCAGTAGTGTTTTCTGAACTTCCAGAAAAAAAACAACCAAAATCAACCCTGGGGAACCTTGATTTTTTTCATGAACTATATACGTACCCTGTCAGTCATTTTTTGTAACATTTTCTTTTTATTGGCTGTCCATACATAAATGCAAATGAGTTTTGGCGCACTGACTTCCACTGGCCAGCAAGTTAATGGTTAGGGTACTTAATTGTGGTGATTTGTATTTTATGTATCCATTAACTCGCTAATATAAGAAATCAAGTGTTTGCCACAAGATTAGATGGAGTCATTTGTTAAGAAGGTGGTGGTGGCTTAATGGTTAAACTTAGAAAGAAAGGGATATATTCACTGATGGTGGTGTCAAAACTACGAGGTGATGGGTTGGCTGAATAATTCAATAATGCTGGTGATCATTATGTCCATAAAAAATGTGGAAAGACTTACACTGCCTCAAAAAAATGTGACTAAATCATCTCAGGCAACAAACCAGGTTGTTGCATCTGAATGCATGCCAACTCGTACGAACTCGAGAGGTTACCATTATCAAACTCACTGTCGCATCAAACAGGACAACATTGATCTGGCCAAATTCCTGACCTTTAGGCGAATTCACAACCCATTTTCCACCGACAATGACGAGCACCTGCAAATCTTGCTACTGGGGTCATAGCTGAGGTGGGAGTCAATGTACACCAAGCTATGGATATTGGAATGAAAATCCACCAGAAAATCACAGATCAGAATTACAGAGACATCGTTCACAGGAAGTCAGACCAAGTGAAAACCTTTGCAGATATGAGGAAAACTATCAAACCGAAAGATGGAAAAGAAGTGCGCATGTCGTCGATGGAGCTGTACCAGAGACTAATTTGCCAGGGCATATACTTCTGGACCACCAGATCGCAGTGTCTTCTCATGTGAGCTAGCAGCCGTAGCCCCAGCTTTAGTCCACGACAGTGGCACAATGCAAAGGCCAGTGAACTTTAAATTAGTTTCGTACATTGCTACCCTCGATCCCCATGTTGTCTGCAATGATGGAATTGACGACAAAGCCACAGTTGTGGATGGATGTGCCGTTCTGCATCAGATACCCTGGCCAAAGACAGGTACCTTTCATGAAGTGTGTTCATCTTATGTGATGTATGTTCTACACTTGGCAGCACACGATAGGGCCTGGTTCATAGTGTTCGATAGCTATGAAGTGCTCACCACCAAGGAACCCGAACAGAAGCGACGTAAATTGGGCAAGATTCTTTCCACTGATGTGTTGGTTGGACGTAACACTCCAGTGCCTTCAGACAAAAGTAGTTTTCTTTCAAACAAGCCCAACAAACAGCAACTCATTAATCTCCTCTCTATACTTACCTGCTGAAAGAAGTTATCGAAGTGCGTCACTCTGGCGAGGAAGGATATGCAGATACCACAATTGCGAAGTGTACACTAGAAGTTGCAGAATCCCACGAGAACATATGTATCTGTTGTGATGATACAGATCTGCTTGTAATCCTGCGTTACCATGCGCCTGAGAAGTCCACTATTTACTTTCAAACCAAGCAAAGACTATTCAATATCAGTACTGGTCAGCATGCTTTCGAAAAGGAGATGTGTAAGTGCTTGCCATCTGCACATGCTAGGTCTAGCTGTGACACAACGTCAGCTAACTATGGTATTGGCAAAGTCAAACACATGAAAGTTCTAGGATCTTCAACAGATCTGAGAACATCCGTTGCCATATTCGGCAGTAACACTGCATCGAGCGCCAACATTGTAACAGCTGGGGAGTGGTATGTGGTTTTGCTTGATACCAAAAGCAACTGAAATGTAAGTCTCGACGACCTACGATACATGTACATAATTTCATCAAAGTATGTCGCCATTGAAAGAATTCCATCGACAAGTCGAGCATGCTAATTCCATTCACTCAGAGTGCACCTACAGGTTTCTACTTGGGTTAATCTGAAGACGGTATTGGACAGAAAAAACAATATGGCTTCCACTGTGATGCACACTCAGTAGTGCCCGTTAGCACAGACAAAAAACCAGCACCCAAACATCTTCTACAAGAGATCTGTTGCTCTTGCAAGCACCAAGATAAATTGTGTGTGTCTTGCAACTGCTCAAAGATGCGTCTTGCCTGTAATTGGTTAATTACTTACTTGATTAATTAAACTCCATCACTGTGGCTTAATAGACCAGTATACATATCATTACAAATGTACTAACCAATAAATGAAACAGTTAAACATATGATTAACAAACGCAAATAAAAAGTGTTACTTCAAAATTGGATTTGGTTGGTTTTTTTTGGAAGTTCAGGAAACCCTACTGGTCACTTTAAAAACAAAAATTGGCTTTTTAATCAAAATGTCCGGGTCATCGTCAATTTATACTAGACTATTATATTCTTCATAGCCCTTATTTTCATAAATAGTCTGATTCTGTCCCCTTGAACTTATATATAGCCTCTGCCAGCTCTGGTACTGGCAGTGAACTAATATCTTCCCTGGTAAACAACGAACTAAAATACTCATTCAGGTCTTCTGCCGTTAAGAATCTCTCTGTCTCTGATAGTTAATGTACATGTATCAATATATTAGTATGTGAACAAGAAAGAAGCACACCATTAATCAAGTCCCGGTAATGACTAGCTGGCTAGGCCCTGTCAGTATAACTGGCACAGCTCGTTTCTCGACTTAGAGTCAGACACTTTATGACACTTGTTTACGTTGCATAAAATCTCATATAAAGTACATTTTACGAAGAATGAACAACTTACAATTACCAATATACGTTACTATAAACTTACCAATAATGCTAAATTAATAAAATACAGCAAACCAATCCGCCAAGCTACAAAAAATTGGTATTTCGTGCAGCAACATATCTGGTCAAAATTGTTTATTTTTATGCATTATCGCCCTAGAAAATAAGTTGTCGATCGTTTACATCCGGGTATCGGTGAAGCCACGCAGCGGTCAAAGGGGACCAGAAAATGCCTTAAGTTGTGGGGGTCACTCACCACTGCCACAATACACATTTACGCTGGCAGACTATAGCATTTTATGCATAGATATTTGATAAAATGTCAGAGTATTAGGTCCCACAACTCTGGACAATTCAATACTACCCAATATATTTTATAGTCCCTGTTATCACACCATTATTTGCATATTTTACTACACAAATCTAGACTAGCCATTGCTGAAAGCTTTCTAATTAATTTTGTATCATCGATACTGACAATAGGGGTAGTATATCTTGGTTTATACTAACACTGTTCTGCAAATGGGTAATATACATTTGTCATAATTACCCAGTTAATCTTACAAATGCTGCTAATAGTAGTGGTTTTGCAGAAACTCGCATGGAATTCAAATCTTTTTTGTTTTTACTTAAATAAACAATACATTCCCATTCCCAGGTGCTTCCTCATTTAGATTTTTTTGCTCATCACATCTCAAATAATTTTATGAATATGCAAACCCACCCAGTATAACCACCATCAAAAATGGATAAGCTCACTTATCTGTTTTTTCAGAAGAACAAATCAATAAAATTAACTTTTAGACTTTATTATTTATCAATTAAAATAATCATAATTTCAAAACCGTGTTCAATCTGACCCTTAAACACCATTTCAGCACCTCTGTTCTTGAACAGTATACATTTTCTGTTTGTCTTCAAAGATATCAGTGTCTCATACAAATAAAGTTACTGGTGGAAACTGAGAATTCATAGACTTTCCTGACCTTAGCAAGCATTATTATAACCTACAGACGTTATTGTGATATCATAAAGCTTTTGTTGATAACTGCGACATGCTACTCTTCTGCTCTTTTGTGTTTACTAAAAGACTTTATAATATACTTGCAAGGTATATATAGACTTAGAGAGTGCTCTCCACCAAAGACAGTTCCCCCCATGGCCACCACCCACCTCCACCAATGACAGTCCCCACCACCACCACTTCTACTAATAACAGTTCCCACCACCACCCACTTCCACCAATGACAGTTCCCACCACCACCCACATCCACCAATGACAGTTCCCACCACCAGCCACCTCCACCAATGACAGTTCCCACCACCACCACTTCCTCCAATGACAGTTCCCACCACCACCCACCTCCACCAATGACAGTTCCCACCACCACCCACCTCCACCAATGACAGTTCTCATCACCACCCACCTCCACCAATGTCAGTTCCCACCACCACCCACCTCCACCAATGACAGTTCCCACCACCATCCACCTTCACCAATGACAGTTCCCACCACCACCCACCTCCACCACCACCACCACTTCCACCAATGACAGTTCCCACCACCACCCACCTCCACCACCACCACCACTTCCACCAATGACAGTTCCCACCACCACCCACCTCCATCAATGAGAGTTCCCACCACCACCCACCTCCACCAATGACAGTCCCCACCACCACCCACCTCCACCAATGACAGTTCCCACCACCACCACTTCCACCAATGACAGTTCCCACCACCACCCACCTCCACCAATAACAGTCCCCACCACCACCCACCTCCACCAATGACAGTCCCCACCACCACCCACGTCCACCAATGACAGTTCCCACCACCACCCACTTCCACCAATGACAGTTCCCACCACCACCCACCTCCTACCAATGACAGTTCCCACCACCACCCACCTCCACCAATGACAGTCCCCACCACCACCCACCTCCACCAATGACAGTCCCCACCACCACCACGTCCACCAATGACAGTTCCCACCACCACCCACCTCCACCAATGACAGTTCCCACCACCACCCACTTCCACCAATGACAGTTCCCACCACCACCCACCTCCACCAATGACAGTTCCCACCACCACCACTTCCACCAATGACAGTTCCCACCACCACCACTTCCACCAATGTCAGTTCCCACCACCACCCACCTCCACCAATGACAGTTCCCACCACCACCCACCTCCACCAATGACAGTTCCCACCACCACCACTTCCACCAATGACAGTTCCCACCAACACCCACTTCCACCAATGACAGTCCCCACCACCACCACTTCCACCAATGACAGTTCCCACCACCACCACTTCCACCAATGTCAGTTCCCACCACCACCCACCTCCACCAATGACAGTTCCCACCACCACCACTTCCACCAATGACAGTTCCCACCACCACCACTTCCACCAATGTCAGTCCCCACCACCACCCACCTCCACCAATGACAGTTCCCACCACCACCCACTTCCAACAATGACATTTCCCACCACCACCCACCTCCACCAATGACAGTTCCCACCACCACCACTTCCACCAATGACAGTTCCCACCAACACCACTTCCACCAATGTCAGTTCCCACCACCACCCACCTCCACCAATGTCAGTTCCCCCCACCACCCACCTCCACCAATGACAGTTCCCACCACCACCCACCTCCACCAATGACAGTTCCCACCACCACCACTTCCACCAATGACAGTTCCCACCACCACCCACCTCCACCAATGACAGTTCCCTCCACCACCACTTCCACCAATGACAGTTCCCACCACCACCACTTCCACCAATGTCAGTTCCCACCACCACCACTTCCACCAATGACAGTTCCCACCACCACCCACCTCCACCAATGACAGTTCCCACCACCACCCACCTCCACCAATGTCAGTTCCCACCACCACCCACCTCCACCAATGACAGTTCCCACCACCACCCACCTCCACCATTGACAGTTCCCACCACCACCACTTCCACCAATGACAGTTCCCACCACCACCACTTCCACCAATGACAGTTCCCACCACCACCACCTCCACCAATGACAGTTCCCACCACCACCACCTCCACCAATGACAGTTCCCACCACTTCCACCAATGACAGTTCCCACCACCACCACCTCCACCAATGACAGTTCCCACCACCACCACCTCCACCAATGACAGTTCCCACCACCACCACCTCCACCAATGACAGTTCCCACCACCACCACTTCCACCATTGACAGTTCCCACCACCACCACCTCCACCAATGACAGTTTGTATTTCTGGCATGCAATGTTTTATGTACTTAAGGCGAAAAGGAACACTGGCTATGTGGAAGTGTTTGACCTAGTCCCTACATGTTCCTTACAGCGATGGTTGACTGTATGTCAACAAATGACTAGATGACAGTTTAACACAAAGACACGAAAGTGTCAACAAACAAATAAACAAACAAACACAAAAGGTGAAATTTCATGTTACCAAAATGAAATATCAATTTTTATCTTGATAAAATTACAGTTAAAATGTTGTAACTATCAAAATATTGCGCTTAAAGTTGGCTTACGCAACAAGAGTGTTGAAAAAGGCAAACAAAATCAGAGACTGCTGGACTTACAATGGGAACATTGTAATCAAGGATGTCAACAACATGATTCACAGGATATACACCTCGAATGAGCTGGACAAGTACCAATGACAAGCAAGGCATAGCACCAAATGTCGGTGATAATGATGTGAACAATTAGTTGTTGCTCACGTGACATTTCTGACTGACACAAAATCTAGTTCTGCGATTGGGAATGTCTGCTATATGAACTACACGTATGTAAATAAGTTGGTTAAAAGGTACCTGTTTCTCTATTAACGTAGGTTTTTTTTTTTTCTTTAATATCTTGTTTTGCTATTTGCAGTGTTCCCTATATCAACTTTTTTGAATATATCTTAGTGCAGTTTGTTACTCACTTGTGTCGTGACTTGTGATCCGTTTTCTGTTTAATGCTTCTTTATTTTCCACACGACTTTTTATTTTCTCGGGCCATCTTGTCAAATGGTCCTGACTTTTTTCTATTACATCGCCTTTTTTTTCTTGAATTTTTTTCTAAACATGTTTTTTTTTTCTATCTGACACTTTAAGTAGCTACTTATGATGCACTGCTTTAGCTTTACATAAACAAAATACAAATATTATTAAACAAAATCTAGTAACTCAAACACTAAAGGCACACACTCTTACTGAAACATTACTGCACATTAAAAATATGCTGATTTCATTAAAATTTAAAATACACTGAAATGATAACTGACGAAACTTTTCTCCAATTTACAGGTGGTATTACAAATAATTGTCTAAATAATATTCTAAACATCAGTAATACTGTTGATGAAAATAATGAATTGCCAACAATACGCCGATCGTCATATTATGATTTTGAAAAATTTAATTTGTTAGTTCAAAACAATAATAAACATTTCAGTATCCTAAGCTCAAATATACAGTCCTTTAATGCAAAGTTTAGTGAGCTCGAGGCATTTGTAAATGACTCGTCTTCCTTAAATTTAGCATAATATGTCTCCAAGAGAGCTGGTTATCTGATAATGATGACTTATCACTAATTCAATTAAATGGATATGACTGTATATCCCAAGGAAAAAGTTGCAGCACCAAAGGGGGATTATTAATATATATATAGATAAACACTTTGATTATGAAGTAAAGATGAAATTAAATATGTATGAACAATGGGAGGGACAAATAATACAAGTAAATGGAGGAGGCTTATCGCAGACAGTCACTATAGGAAATATATACCGACCACCAAGGCCTTTAACTGAAAACTATAACGAATTTATAAATGAATTTACAATGGTCCTGTCATCTGTGCAACATCATCAAAACAACAACCTTATTCTTGCAGGTGACTACAATATAAATATGCTAAAAATAAACGAGCAACAACACTGTAGCACATTCTTTGACATGTTAACTTCATTTAGTCTCTTCCCCCAAATTACTCTTCCTACAAGGTTCACAACATGTACTGGTACACTTATTGATAATTTGTTTTGTAATTTAACAAAGCATATTTTGCAAAGTATAGCAGGAATATTAATTTAAAAAAATTATGATCATCAACCATATTTTATGCTTATGAACACTGCTCTAAAAGAGGAACATGCTACACAATTTATGAGTTAATGTACAAAATAAAGAGGCTATGTTAAAAGTCAGAAATGATATAATCTCTTCTGAAATACATAACAAATTAGATACAAGTTCAAATGCTGATCCAAACCATAATTACAAATATCATCAATGAAATAAATCAAGCTAACAATAAATATATGACTAGCAAATTAGTGAAATTTAATAAATATAAACATAAAAAATCTACATGGATAACTCAAGGCATGCTAACCTCAATACGGTACAGAGACAAACTTTACAAACAATTAAAAATCACAAACCCTGAATCTTCTGAATATGGCGCATTATTGATTAATCTAAAAACATACAATAGTATTTTGAAAAGAAGTTTTCGCAAAGCAAAGCAATCATATTTTGACAAATGTTTTAATCAATTTAAATTTGATATAAAAAACACTTGGAAAACTATAAATGAAATCCTGTTTAAACATAAAATTAATAAATCATTTCCAAAATATTTTAAAGAATCCGATTCTATTGTGGCAGACAAATTAGAAATTGCAATAAATTCAATACATTATTTACCAATATAGGTAGTAATCTGGCTAATGACATTAAATACAAAGGCATTCATGATCATTCATATTATCTAAATAAAATAGTAAACTGTAATTTTGCATTTAAATATGTTGAAGAAGATACCATAAAGAGAACAATAATTAATCTACCCAACAAAAATAGCTGTGGATGTGATGGTCTCTCTACCAAACTTCTAAAAATGCTCGAACCTGCACTAACCAAATCTTTAACTTTATTAACAAATCAAGTATTAACCACAGGAATATTCTCTGATAAACTAAAAATTGCTAAGGTAATTCCCATTTTTAAAAAAGGTGAGCCAGCAGTATTCAATAATTATAGACCCATATCTCTTCTACCACCCATTTCAAAAGTACTTGAAAAAATTATTTTTGACCAATTATCATCTTATTTAGAAGACTCTAAGCTTTTTTTTTACCATCAGTATGGATTCCGACCTAAACATTCAACAGAATACGCAGCACTAGAATTAATAGATAGAATAATAACCAAACTGGATAAGGATGAAATACCCATTAATATTTATCTAGATCTTTCCAAAGCCTTTGATACCATTGACCATTTAATTTTAATTGACAAATATTATGGTATACATGGAACACATCTGAACTTATTCAGCAGTTACTGAACAAATCGTAAACAATATACGAAAATTGACAATATAAAATCAAATATGTTATCAATAACAACAGGTGTACCACAAGGTTCAATCTTAGGACCCCTGTTATTCATCATATATATCAATGATTTTGCACAAGCCAGTAAAATGTTTAATTTCATAATTTATGCTGACGATACAACTCTATCAAGTACACTAAACGCTTTCAGCGATAACATACATGACGAAAATTTAGAATCCTTAATAAATTAAGAACTTTTAAAAATAAATGAATGGCTCAAAATAAATAAATTATCGCTAAACATAGCAAAATCGAAATACATGACATTTCAAAAGACAAAGAAAAATATACAGACACTTACTCTGAAGATAGACAATGTAAATATTGAACAAGTCAAAGAATTTAATTTTGTGGGTTTAATTATAGATACAAATCTAAACTGGAAAAAGCACACTGAAAAAATATCAAATGCTTGTTCTAAAAAAATAGGCATTTTAAATAAATTGAAACATGTGTTACCTCTTCATATTAAAATAATATTATATAATTCTTTAATAGTGCCACACATTAATTATTGCATCATGGTGTGGGGCTTTCAATCAAATAGAATAATAAAATTTTTAAAAAAAGCCGAGAATTATTACCTTAAGTAATTATACTTCCCACACAGAACCACTTCACAAAAAACTTAACTTGTTAAAAGTAGATGACATTCTTAAATTACAACAATTAAAATTTTACTATAAATATTTACACAATGACTTACCAGTTTATTTACAAAACTGGAGGATAATGTTTAACTATGAGGTACGTAATCACGATACAAGAGTCAAGAATAAAATATACACAAATAAAATTAAACATGAATTTGTTAAGAAATGCCTTAGGCATAATTTACCACTTTTACTAAATAACATTCCTGATATTGTCAAAGAAAAGCTTAGTACACACAGTTCACAAGGATTTGCCAAGTATGTTAAACTTTATTTTTTACAAAACTATCAAGTAACATGCACCAGGCAAAATTGCTTTATATGTATGCAAAATTAAGAACCGACAACCACCTGTCAACTTGATACAGTATAAAACAGTGCCTAAACGACAAACTCAATAAGCATGTAAGATTGCTCACCCTACACACATGCATACATTTTTTTTTCTTCTTATTCTGGAAGAATATGATTAGGTGATGTATTGATTCAGTTAAAGTTTTATTACAAAAGGTGGCTCCTTGATAGCGACTACCAGTCTTAGAGGAGTCTCCTGACCCTACTTCTCGTTATTTATCATACATTATGCCATGTTTACTATAAGGTTATATATTTGTATTATTTAATTTTTTTTACATGGATGTATTGTATGAATTATTTGAAATGTCTGGGTCAAATAAAACAAATTCTTCTTCTTCTTCAATGATCATATAACTATTAACAAATTACAATACCATGGGGGTAGATGTCTTTAATACATTTTTTCACAAACCATTTTACCAGCACTGCAAACAACTACACTGGCTGAAGCAAACATATGTTATGTTTATGGTAAATATGACACAACATAATGCTAATTATAGTAAATTTCACAACTCTTGCTGCTGGGATATAGTGACAAAATGGCAAGAAAAATAGAATACTGCAACCAGCACCGTAAATATCATTGGTACAACTACACATCGAGAGATTACATAGTAAAAGATCAATGTACCTGATTGGTTAATAACAACAGTAGGTATTTACAAATATATATGGTATTGCATTACACATTCTACTGAGTATATATAATTGACAACATCTGACTCCGTCCAAAATGGCAACAGTTTTCTAACTTAAAAACGTTTTACTTAACAGCCATTGGCTGGTGGCAACTTCATCCTTGTTTATAGCAAGTGCCATAATTATATACTATGGCAGTACGTGTTGTGAAATTTAAAGCAAACTTGACTTCTCCATTACCTGAAATCGTCTTCTGAAGCCACGGGCACTAATAGTATTAGACTACCACTGGCATATTGCCAATATGAATGTATAGAAGTTTGTTGAATTAATTGTACTTCGCCCCACTTGCTGTCTTGATTGTGGGAAGCAGGCACACATAGCAATTCCAGGAACTTGCGGTTAGCCCCATCTACCTCCATCATACGATAGAGGCAGGTGCAGCTACCTGCACGTTCCTGTACATCTCGCATCCAGTTTAGACATTCAAATTGTGAACAATGATTCAAGCTTATTAAATGTAATTTTGAATGCAATACGCCTTTAACATATTTACTTTAGCAGTAAGAACAAAATATTTCTATAAGAGGACCAGACAAGGTTGGTTTAAGATGATTGTCCATGGAGCGATCATATCTGATGTTAGTTATCATGTGGCGAGTGTCGCAATGTAGGCCAGGGCTGTCTGGAGAGAGGTGAGACAGTACCCTTCTTCGCCATTCAGATATCTGCACACAAATACAAGTCAAGTGAGCAATGACGTTTCACGACAAAAAGAAAATTGCACAACATTTATTAACATGACAGATACAGCCGGTGTGCTTCATAATTCTTTTATTGGGCATATCAGGATTACTAAAAGCGAGAAACGAAACTTAGTTTGAACTACACAATAAAGTCATATTTTTGAATCGATTGTATTAAAACTGAATTGCTCATTTCAGCACTGTTGCATTTGTAAAACTGGAGTTATTCGTCAATACCTTGGAACATAGGTTTTCACATACACCCTGTCATAGGAGGGTTAATTAAAGGCATTGGCTTATGAAATTAACTAAAATGCACCCCTCCATTCACTCTTATGAAGGTTAGTTACCACAGGGTAAATATCCCATTTTTCAAAAGTTAGAGGTGAATGCATACCCTTCATGTATGAACTCCTCCAGAGCTCTGCACTCTGACACCAACTGCGGTCGTCTGCACTTTACGATGACAAACGACAGGATTGGAATCAAGTCATCAGCTCCACTAGAATCAAACAACAGATTGGAATCAAGTCATCAGCTCCACTGGAATCAAACAACAGATTGGAATCAAGTAATCAGCTCCACGGGAATACAACAACAGGATTGGAATCAAGTCACCAGCTCCACTGGAAACAAATGACAGATTAGAGTCAAGTGATCACCTCCATTGAAATCAATCAACAGATTGGAATCAAGTAATCAGTTCCACTGGAATCAAACAACATATTGGAATCAAGTGATCAGCTCCACTGAAATCAAATAACAGTATTAGAATCAGGTAATCAGCTGCATTGGAATCAAACAACAGATTGGAATCAAACAATCACCTCCACTGGAATCAATCAATAGATTGGAATCAAGTAATCAGTTCCACTGGAATCAAACAACATATTGGAATCAAGTGATCAGCTCAACTGGAATCAATCAACATATTGGAATCAAGTAATCAGCTCCACTGGAATCAAACAACAGGATTGGAATCAGGTAATTAGCTCCAATGGAATCAAAAGACAGGATTGGAATCAAGTCATCAGCACCACTGGAGTAAACTGCCACAGTTTAAAAAACGGATCCAGAACTCGACATAATTATGCATGTGACTTCCGTCAAGCTTTACCTTATAAAACAATGTTTAAGTATATGTTCATTCCATTACTAGAGTGGCATGACACCTACCAGATCAATCTTTATTTCTGTCACAAAGAAAAACATTTGGGGCCAGAATTTAAACAAAATATATAGCAAAGTGTCTGACAGTTTCACACGAGTGGCGGCCATATTATAAGCTTGATTGACGTTGTTGTTATGCTAACAATGATGTAGTGGATTCATCAATCAAGACATTAGGCACATTAAAATAAACTCACTTGTCAGTTTGATATTCTTTTGTCTGAAGATGTTTAACTGAAACAACTACTGAAATACTTTGAAAGAACATGCAAAATTTTTTCATTACATGTCTGGTTGGCTTTTCAAATTTAGGTACACAACAATAACCACATTCAACACAGGTTCAACACAGATAAGACAACATGAACTACGTACATTTTTGGCACATTCGTTTGACCTTCGTTGGTATAATGTTCTTCGATGCAGTGACAGATCAGATGTGATACATGCACTAAAACACAAAACATTCAGTTTACAAACACAGTCATGGCGGCAACATCAGCTATAGCTAAGTGTACTACCTGTTCAGAGGATGAAGTTGGTGGATAACAAAACTTAACATGGCAAAGAAGAAATTGTTTCATTCAAAAGGTCTTAGGCTAAGATAGATCATGAATGGGTAATGAACAGCCAAAAGTGGGAGAAATGTGCAGAAGATCAGGACTGGTGGAGTAGTATTGTTGTGATGGGCAGAAGAGACAGTGATATAGACCCACCAGGTCCAGAGGGAGGAAGAAGGGAAGGAAGTCTGTTGGAAGAGCTTACCGAGACAGGCAAGCTTGTTGAGGGGCGATGCAAGTTGAATCATCTGTCGGAGTTCGTTCACAACGACCTCGTAGGGATAGCTGCCACTAGATGGCACTGTGGGGTGCAGCGAGAACTTTGGTCCGACAGACAGGTCCTCTGGTGACAGACCTTCACAGCTGGCGATCACAGACTCCAAGACCCTCTCCTCACCCTTACTCGCCAGTCTACCACAAACAATAATGCATTTCACATTGGTGACAGGACATGAGCGTTCAGACCTTGAAGTATATCCATCACCCGCCACTCTGAACCAGGTGTTAAGTCGCACAGGTCTATTCTCTACACGAGCTGAAATAGCTGTCCAGGTCATATCCCATCAATTTTGTGATTCTGTCAGGAGTATACTACACTGTATACTTTTAACTTTATTAATTTATATACTGCCCGTGTACTGTTTTTTCAGACTTCTGACTCTTGTAGAGCACCACAGAGCACTAGTTAATTATGGCGCTGTACAACTATCATCCAGCCAGCAGAAAGAGACCTGGAATTAGAAGTGACCCCACCAACGAAGGCTGAGATTAGAGCAGCGATAGCCACACTGGGGAACAACAAGGCTCCAGGAACAGATGCATTATGTGCAGAAGTTTTCAAGACAGACCCAGAAACAGCAGCCGATATACTACACCCTCTCTTCACCAACATATGGGAAAAAGAAGAACTGCCTGATGACTGGTCTCAAGGGGGAATAATCAAGTTACCAAAGAAGGGAAATTTAGCAGACTGCAGCAATTGGAGGGAACTCTACTCTCCATACCAAGCAAAATGTTCTCTAAGAAAAAGAATTCGACAGTGTGCACAGAGAGTGCCTTTGGAAAATCCTGAGGCACTATGGAATTCCAGAAAAGCTGGTGATACTCATCCAGATCTTCTACAGGAATTTCTCCTGCAGTGTCGGAAACTCAACAACAAAATTCACTGTGAACTCCGGTGTCCGCCAAGGGTGTGTCATGTCTTCATTTCTTTTCACCCTAGCCATCGATTGGACTACAAAAATCATGACCAACCAACAGCGGACTGGAATCAGATGGAACTTGTGCTCTTCACTCGAAGATCTAATCTATGCAGATGATCTTGCTCTGCCTTCTCACATTTGAGATCAAGTACAAAAGAAAATAAGTAACCTGAACAACAAGCCAGTTCCATTGGTCTTTCAATTAATGCAAAAAAGACACAAATATTGACAAAAAGCAACCTGACACAGCAACCTTTCATGATTAAAGTCTCCAAAGAGGTGCAGAAGAAGACATTAAAACACGATTTGGAAAAGCCGGGTCAGCATTTGCAAATCTTCAACAACTATGGAAATCCTCAGTATACTCCAGAAAAACAAAACTAAGAATCTACAAGAGCAACGTCCTCTCTGTGCTCCTGTATGGCTCAGAGTGCTGGCGCATGACACAGCCAGACACCAATAGACTCTCCAGCTTCCACGACACCTGCCTAAGGAAGATAATGAAAGTATACTGGCCCGAGACCATTTCCAACACAAGACTCCACCAAGCAACAAAACAACAACAGATCTGCCTCATCCTGAAAAAGAGGAGGTGGACATGGCACAGCAGCAAGGAAAGCCCAAGACAGAGGGGTCTGGCGAGATCTTGCATGAAGAGGATAAGTAAGTAACAACTATCATGTTTATTTAGTTATTATTATTCCTGTGCTGCAATATTCTAAAGTGATCTTAACTCTGACCTGAAGTCTAAAACTAATTCTGACCCGAGTGAATTCAGACCCAAAGTCTAAAATGACCTCTGACCTGACATCTACAGTGAACTCTGACCCAAAGTTTAAGTGAACTCTGACCTGAATAGGGTGATCAAGTCGTTCCATATTGGAGTGAAGAATGTTTCCTCTATTCCGTCGTAACACAGATCCTGGGCCACCGTCCCGTCAAGTTGTTCATAAGCAACAGCAAACATCAGCAGCAATCTGTGCAGAAACCTGTGAATCTCCTTAGTAACATCGTGCAGATTCTTCTGAATATCCGTTGTGTGTTTTTCTGTACCTTTTACTGCAGAGAGTTCTGCTTTTTCTGCTGCGAGGGACGGTTCAGATGACAATTCAGCGTGACTAGAAGGTCCAGACTTATTGCGTTCAGTTACGTTACTGTTGTCGCCATCTGCCAGATTCAAGTTTTCATGTTCTGCCTCATGGCTAGTATCACTTTTGTGTTCGTGTGATGCCGTCAAGGTATTTATGTTACCAGCTTCATTTTTGCTGTCAACTTCTGTCTGGCTAGTACTGTTGTCCGCGTACTTTGTAATGAGTGATTTCAGCCGTTGAACAATGTTGGTCTGATAATGGAAGAGAAGCCGACTGAGTGGATGATCTGTAGCCCTAGAATAAGAAATTAAACAACCTATCTGTACATGGTGACTATCAGTACATGGTGACTATCTGTACATGGTGACTATCTGTACATGGTGACTATCTGTACATGGTGACTGTCTGTACATGGTGACTGTCTGTACATGGTGACTATCTGTACATGGTGACTATCTGTACATGGTGACTATCTGTACATGGTGACTATCTGTACATGGTGACTGTCTGTACATGGTGACTGTCTGTACATGGTGACTATCTGTACAGGGTGACTATCTGTAGATGGTGACTATATGTACTTGGTGACTATCTGTACATGGTGATTATCTGTACATGGTGACTATCTTTACATGGTGGCGGAAAATAACGAATGCAGCTACACACTATAGTGTGTTTTTGTAATGTGTGATAATCGCAACTTTTGCTGAGGATATAAAACATAAAATTTCACTTTTCTATATCAATTTTTATTCCAGAATGTGTGTGCGAGCGTGTGCGTGGGAGCGCACGTGAATGTGTCTAGTTGGGACATGTGCATTTACAAGCACGTGTATAACTAAAAAAGGCTATAAAAATAAAGATGACATATTGTGATACAATCGAAAGATTTGTAGTAGAATATATAATTTAAGTCCTGATTTTGTTCTTCATTTGTTTTGTATACAACAACTGTTTCATGTCCAACATGTAAAAATGTATTTAGGCTCGGTTCCAAAGATAATTGCTAGCGTGTCTTGTCATAAACCTCCATTCTGGGCATGAGCAGTGGATTACTGTGTTAAAGGCAATGGATTGCCGTGAAATGAACTCACAAAAGGATAGCTTGAATGAGCTGCTGGATCAGAGCTGTGTCATCTGGATACATCTTCAGTCGATCTCGCCAAGATGTCAGCCATTTCTGATCAACAAACATGTGCCAGTTGTCAAGCAGGCATGTCTTAGAAGACCAAGCCAACTGCTGAAATATCTAACTCCAATTAAGCCACGTATGTATGTAATAATATTATGTATATTATGCTATACCTCCTAGATGCTTTGAATCTCTAAAACCAATCTCTCAGGAATTCATCTATAACCACACTAAGGATCCATAATGATTTTATTTTATAAAAAATTGCCATCGTGAAAGGATATATATATTTGATTATGGGATGGATGATGATTATTTGCAACACTACACATGTTTTCTATGATTGACAAAAACCATCCCCAACTAATAAGTGGACAGTTTACATACAATCATAGAAACATGCGGAATGTTACAAACAAAATTAGAAAGATAATATTAGTATACAAATTATTAGAAAAAGTGGTGATACTGTTATGAGTGTCCACTAGACATACCACGTCTTCCTCATATTTGAGTATCTGCGTGTAGAAGGTCTGTCTCTCTTCCCTTTCTTCAGCTGTCTGGTTCAGAGACTCAAACCTCCTGCACACAATACATAACAGGAACAGGAGATGTTTATTTGTCCCAAAGACATAATAAAACAAAATATTCGATGCAGAAAACGTACTAGGTGCAATATATTACATGCTAGTTAGCAAAAAAAAGTCAAAGTGGTATGCATGTAATGTACAGTCAGACAATAAAAGATGTCATATAAGGGACGGGAGACTCCTACTAAGACTACCGGTACGTACGTTTAATCGCTGTTGTAGGAGCCAAATGATTTCAACAGTTATTTTTTTATTAAGACAATCCTAAGAAGGGAAATGATATTATGTGTACAGCTATCTTACCGAGCGGCTTCCTCCTCTAGACGTCGTTGTCTCTCTTCCAATCTCTTCATCAACTGTTCTCAGTGAAGGATATTACATCCACAAAATGGATTCAGCTAACAATGTTGCGAATGCAATTCATTCATTCAATCGGAAATCAGGTGATGTTCATGCAAATTTGTGGTGTGTGAATAGTTTATGTAATACTACGTTTTTTGCCAATGCACAGTGAATTTATTAGTTTTTCTAAGTATTTCGTAAAAATAAATATCCTATTTTCACAAGTGAGCAAGCATATTATTGTTTGCAAAATTACTGTGAAATGAAATAAGGGCGAGGAACCTTTAAATAATGCGGAGACACCGTTAAAAATTTAAATAATGCCTGCTCCCAGGTGTTGCAACAAGGATATTGCCTTCTCCCGTGCTCTTGCAATAGTCATGTTCTCAGCCATTCTTCGCTGCATTGACATATTCTGTTAAACAAATAATTCATTTTAATTTAATAGGTTAACTGCAAGATGTTTACATGGTTTCTACAATAAAGATAATTGATTCAGCAAACTTCAAACTAATAATTACCAGGCCTGGTTAATTGTGCGTAATGAAACAGACAGCCTTGCTTTAAAAGAGTTGAAAACATGCTATCAGAAGGAGGAGAGTTGGCAGAGTTGAACTGTTGTGGATATTTGTGCGAGCCAATCAGATACAGACCAGACTAGCGGTCTCATGTGTGTTCTTTGAAGTCTGAGCCCGTGCCATCCGTGCCCTGTAGGCAGCCATCAACTTCTGGTTCTTGTGTTCTGCTTCCTGTATCGGACCACCCACCAAGCGACGAGCACTGAAGGCAGACAATGAATGGGATCACCCACCAGGAAACTATGACCACCCACGAAGCTACTAGGACCACCCACCAAGCACCTAGGACCACCCACCAAGCTACTAGGACCACCCACCAAGTGACCAGGACCGTCCACCAAGTGACTAAGACTGAAAGCAGACAACTCTACAGTTCACATGACAACACTCTTATCGTTACATTTGAAAAAGAGCCAATTACTTTACTGATACATGATTGGTACCCTTGTGTGCCAAATAATAGCATTGTGCCAAGTGACAGTATAGGGTGGCAATTCTGTCACTGCCCCTCGGTTTTGTTTCAATGGTAAATATAGGCAGCTAATCCAAGATGATAATACAGCGACTGTTAGGCGTACAGCGAAATAAAATTAACCAACGTTGCTATGTGGTTAAATATGCGGCAATAATGTGGTATTAACTAATAATATACTGTTACTGTACTGAGCTCCAGAGGACTAAGGATTCCGACCGATTTACCTAATCATAGAAATCTTATGGTCTAACACTTTGGGATAAAAAATCTACGATCCTCGAAAGTCCGAATGTCATTAGAAATCGTGCAACTTATCTAACTCCCTCTCGGTTAGATAAGCTGCTCCATAGATGAGTGATTAGCATGAGTTGAACTATTGCTCTCCTAAACAAATTATGTTCTGCCGGTGAAAATCTAATAATCGTGCAGTGCCAAGTAAGGTGCCTATCGGGGGGCATTTTTCAGTAAATAAATAAGCATTTATTAGGCATTTATTAGGCACACAAGAGTAGGTGTTCTTATTTTTACCTTGTAGTTCCTGATATACTCGTTCTATGTATCGGCCCAGGCAATGAGGGACACTGCGGGAAATTCTGTACAGAGCCAGCTGGTGAGAGAGGCACAGAGACACTCGTTGGTGAGACAGCCATGTAAGCACCACCTGGTGACGGAGGCAGTAACTGATAGGAGACAGAGGCACCACCTGGTGATAGTGGCAGAGGCTGGAGGACAGTAGTGCCACCTGGTGATTGAGGCAGTGACTGTAGGAGGACCGAGATTCTCTCCAGACACTGTTGTCCCATCTGGACAAACTTTTTTGTATTCATGCCGATGTTCATTGCTGGAGGAGAGAATACATGCATAAATTACTGCTCTAGAGCCGACAACATTAGATGACAAGTAATGCATTATTACATTATCAGTGGCTGACAAATTTTCTTGGTATTCTATAATTTCTTTATTGTATACAGTAGTTCCCCTCTTGAGTGGCTCCCCCTTCTGCAAAGGCAATTTTGTCATACAAGAATAGAGAGGGCACCCAGTCAGCCAGGGAGACAGACAGTAATCTTACACAACATACTGTCAAGTACCCGCCAGTTGGACAAGCTCGCAAGTCGGACATGTAAACATTTCACTAGTTATATAATATTGTATATATCCATGTAAAATTGACCTAGCGCAACTACCAGTTATTATGTTATCATTTGTTTGTGCGTCGTCTGCTTTTGTGGTCATGCGACAAAAAATATGCACTAAAATGAAAGAGCTATGGACCACCTGTGTTGACATAACATGTGGAACATTGGAGCACGGTGTTGGGCATGAATGAATATTAATATCATGAAATACGTATGCAAAACTCATTTTAATGTTAACGGTCTGAACAACTAAAACGAGAACAACTATTCACATTAATCACCCGGGAAAAATTGACGTAAATAATTACATTTAATGCCACTCCGACTTGCGGCTCAGAAATTTGTTCTCGCGACTTTGTCTCGCTGTAATTTGTTGTAAGTATTTTGCCGAAATAATTTTTTCAAGCCATTCGTTTGATCAAGTTGAATAAAATAAGTGTTAGAGTTAGTAAAGTTTATTGTGTCCAACTCACGGGTCAACCAGTATATATTAATGTACATGTATGTGTATGTACGAAAACCTTATTGGGGGACTACATAAACACTTTTAACATAAAGTAGCTGAAATATAATATGGCCATGACCAGGTAGAGTGCATAGCTCGCATGAATGACAAACACAGTTGCAAATTATGCTGCCAAAAGAGTGGTGTTTGACTGTGTTGCAGAGGCTTAAACGGTCTGAGAAACCGGCTGCCGGTCGTTTTAATATGTGACCAGTGTAGACGGCCTGTTTTAATGCAAAATAAATCTGGCTGCTGTAGGTGGGTGGCTGTCATGGGGTTTCAAGAGCGGGATTAGTGTATTATAAATTTTCAAAATTTTTCATTCCATGGAAACAATCCCACTAGCTGCCAGCATGCTAACATTGTTTGTTGATCCTAAATGATCTCAGCATTTGTACTGGAATCTTGTTCTAAGATAAAAACTAATGTGTTTGATTTACCTGTATTGACATCTTGCAGTAACACGTGGACGATGAATTGAACACTGCTGAGATAATGCACATAGGCATCCTACAACCAACACACACACAGATATTGCTACATAGCAAATTTGCAAAACAATATTAAACTATACACTATAATTCCAATTTTAGAAGACTGTAAAAAAAAACTATTTGTAAAACATTCCACCTGCAAACTTCATTTACTTCATATTTTTTTTGGACAGATATGGATTGCTTTCTATATTAACATTTGATTCCACTGATGACTCCTGCTTGCTGGCATTTCAGACCCCACCCACTTGTAATATTTTTGACTCTATGCGAATGCATGTGTTTTGTAGATCCACAAAATAGTAGGGTCCAGCAAAGGATAACCTGCATTGAAGCTTACCCAGGGACTCCCATCACGCCTTGTGATGCTTACCCAAAGATCCTACACCCCCAGACATGGTTGTTACTTGTAACTTAGGGATGATCTCTAAAGACTAAACATAACAGGTTTAACTTGAACATTTAACTGCTTGGTATGTTTACTGATTGTCAAAGTCAAAGGTATGGGTAGTAGCTAAATTACTATCCTTCCCTAAATACTAAGGTAACTAAATAAATGTAATTTAAACCATCTTCTCGAGTCTGGTCATTGATTTCTGAAGTTCTTATATTTTAAACAGTACATTCCAGAGACACACACTAGAGTCCTTAACACTGTTCCAGCTGTGTGTTTGTTTAAATACGAAGCAGCAAAGACGAGATCGGAGAGGGTGTGACAAAAAGAAGCTCCATGGCCTTAATGGATCCCTGAAACACCATGTTCTTTTCTTTCCGCACACCCACATAGCTGGGGTAAGACCACATTAAGGATTCATCCGTCATTACCGACCGAAAGAGTGCCCTTGACAATACCGTTTTGGTGTGGTGTGTGGTATTTTTTCGAGCACTTTGACATGGCACATGTTAGTCCAGTGAATACTGAATGTACTACTGCATATAATTTAGATCTTTCATGAGTTAGCAATAAATATACGCTAGTCATTCGCGTATTTGCAGTGGCTATTTTGCAGCACGCACCAATATTTCAAAATCCGTCACTAGATTGGGGCAAAATTGAGGGGTGTCAGGTTTGGGTGGATTTTTCTGAAAAATGAGGTATGAGAATTTCACGAGTTTTCCACAGCATTTGTGTCAATGGAGGTTAAATATGCTGTGAAATTTTCGAGAAAATCGTATGACAAATTTAGCAGGAAATGAAGGAAACGTTATAATGGCCGCCCATATAAAATTTTAATGTGGTCTTACCCCAGCTATTGGAGTTACATTCAACAACTGATTATTCGATCAGTTGATCATTCGATTAGTATGTGGAAGCTGCCGCTGTCCTACCTTACATTTCAAGCCTCCGACCAAGGCAATCATGCCACAATGCCAGCCGGCAATGGCAATGCCAATGACAACTTACAAGGTGCATTCTCCCAGCGACAAAGTAAAACCTTATGTTATTATCATTACTAGTTCTGTTTATATACTATCAGAAATCAAGCTGAAATAAACAGTAAACACAATAAACTGTATACCAATAAGTGAGTGCATAGACCAGTCCATAGTCAGACTGCACACAGGGAAGTGTCGTGTTAGTTGGGTTTTCAGTTTGACTCATGAACCAGTGTGAGCTGGTTCAACATACACACATGTAAATATATACTTTCACATAAAGTTTACGTATCATACTATTACAAATCCGGAATGTAGGCTGTCGAAAAACAGCAACAACAACAACTAGTCACTAAACCTTTTACATGGACAGATATTTTATAATTATTTATCTTTTATTTTTTAATATTATCTCAGTACGTTTTAAGTGTGGGTGTATTTAAGTGTGGGTGTGTTTCTTAATAACTACTTGACCTTTTTATTAATTCTTAACCACTACCACTCGAGTTGGTGACATTTAACAAGATTTAACAAGATTGCCACCCAGAGAATTAACTCTAGGTGGCAGGTGGACAAGGAAGCCCTTTGGCTTATCGAGAGTCCGACCCTTTTATCTATGTGTATCCCGCCCGTCTGAGGTATGTGTCAATTTTATTTTTAAACATATTCATGCTACTAGCACCCACACAATCATCAGATAATTTGTTCCATTCATTTACAGTCCTTTGTGAAAATGAAAACTTTCTTATATCTAATCTACTCTGCTCCTTTGCTAATGTAACTTCATGTCCTCTAGTCCTTCTATCTTTCTTAATTGAAAAAAATTTATTTCTATCAATATTTTCATAACCATTCAATATTTTAAACACTTCTATCTCATCTCCTCTCAATCTCCTGGTCTCTAGTGTTGTTAAACCGCATTTTTTAGGCGTATTTCGTAACTAAGATCCCTCAGTTTTTGTATAATTTTAGTTGCTCTCCTCTGCACTCTTTCTAGCATATCTATGTCCTTCCTGCGATATGGCCTCCATGCTTGAATACAATATTCTAAATGAGGCCTAACTATTGTTTTGTACAGCGGTATTATTAGCTTTTTCCTTATACGTTATGTTTCGCCTAATTAATCCAAGGATTTGATTTCCCTTTGAAGCTGCAATTCCGCACTGCTCTAAAACCTTCATATCAGCACTAATGGTTAACCCTAAGTCCTTTTCTTTTACAGTAGTACTTAGTACAGTACCCCCCATTGTATATTCTACCTCTTTGTTCCCATGTCCTGTGTGGAGGCATTTACATTTCCCAAAATTGAACAGCATTTGACACTTTTCAGACCATTTGATCAACCTGTCAAGATCATCTTGTAAATGCTGTCTATCTCCATCACTTTTAATCCTTCTAAACACTTTTGTATCATCCGCAAATTTCAACACCTTGCTTGTTATTTCATCATCCAAATCGTTGATATATATTAAGAATAATATAGGTCCTAATACTGATCCCTGTGGTACCCCACTCAATACCGATTTCCAGTTTGAAGCCTCCCCATCAACTATTACACGTTGTCTTCTGTCAATCAGCCATTGTTCTATCCAGTTTATTATATCATTTCCTATGCCATGGGCCTTTAGTTTCAGCAGTAATCTTTGATGTGGTACTTTGTCGAAAGCTTTTTGAAAATCTAAGTAGACAATATCTACTGGTGATCCTTCATCTACCCACTTAGTGATGTCTTCCAAAAACATAACATATTTGTTAAGCATGACCTTGCTTTAAAAAAACCATGTTGAGATGGGTTGATCAAGTTTTGTTTAACAAGAAAATCCACCATGTGATCTTTAATTAATCTTTCTAATAATTTGCAAATCACTGATGTTAAACTCACTGGTCTATAGTTCTCTGACTTGTTTCTCGAACGTTTTTAAATAACGGTATAATGTTTGCCTCTTTCCATTCTAAAGGAGCCACTCCCTCTTCTAATGACAAATTAAAAACTGTTGCAAGCGGTATGCTAATTTGTTCTACAATTTCCAATAGTAGTTTGGGCGGAATCCCATCCACTCCAGGTGATTTATTATCCTTCATAGCCCTTATTTTCTTAGCTACCATTTCCGGGGTTACAATTAATTGTCCTAAATAGTCTGAATCTGCCCCCTTGAACTTAGCCTCTGGTACTGGCAGTGAACTAATAACTTCTCTGGTAAACACTGAACTAAAGTACTCATTCAGGTCTTCTGCCATTAAGAATCCCTCTGATATTATATTTCCAGCACTATCTTCTAGAGGACCGACTTTATCTTGAACTTTCTATTTGCTTCGAACATATGCATAAAAACTCTTGCTGTCATGTTTTATATTACTAGCTAATTGTTGTTCATAGCTTCTCTTTGAATTTCAAATTTCAGCTGTATCTTGGTTAAGTGCTTCTTTATAACTATTGTAGTCTTCATCATTTCCAGTACATCTATATGACTTCCACATCATTTGTTTATACTTAATTTTCTAATGGCTTCTTTCGATAAGTTTCTTTTTGGACCGTTTCCCTTGTTTTTTGAAGGGTACAAATTTGTCGACTATGCACTTAATTTCACTCTTTAATATATTCCAGCATTCTGTTGCTGTCTTATTTTGCAGTGTGTTATTCCAGTCTATCTTTGCTAAATATTTCCTCATGTCCTTATACCTTCCTTTGTGGAAATTTCTCCTATACTGCTTTTTATTATTCCTTTCTGATTTTACTTTGATGGTAAAATGTATCTGGTTGTGATCGCTACTCCCCAGTGGCTCACGTATCTTGACATTGTCAACTAATTCATTCTGTGAGGACAAAACTATGTTTAACACATTCTCACCCCTGGTTGGTTCTAGCACATGTTGAGAAAGGAAAGTATCTTGAACTAACACTAAAAACTTGTGGTCCTCACTCCCCATACTCTGAAGAGATTTCCATTGTATATGCCCGTGGTTAAAATCCCCCATAATAATACAGTCCTGTTTGCTTACTTCCCTATAGCGTTTTGTATTTTTTCATTCTCTTCTATGCTTATGTTTGGACTTCGATAAACTAACCCAACTGTTAACGTTGAGTTACCTGTAACTATGTTACACCAAACAGCTTCTTCGCAATCTGCTTCTCTTTCTAATTTTATTTCATAAGCCTGGATAGATTCTTTAATATATAAAATAACTCCACCTCCCTTTCTTCCTATTCTATCTTTTCTAAAAGAGACCAAACTTCAGATGCATGCTCATAAACTGCCAAAGCGTTAAAAAGAAAGCCTCAGACATCGAAGCACTAAACAATCTACACA
Organism: Paraescarpia echinospica; assembly: GCA_020002185.1. Lineage (NCBI taxonomy): Eukaryota > Metazoa > Annelida > Polychaeta > Sabellida > Siboglinidae > Paraescarpia > Paraescarpia echinospica. The sequence continues at coordinate 52,842,205 of CM034537.1, forward strand.
ACCCAGACATCATCTGTGGCACTGAATCATGGTTAGATGCCTCAATAAAAAATGGAGAAATATTCCCAAGCAACTTTAACGTCTTTAGAAAGGACAGAGAAAAAGACACTACTGGAGGGGGGGTATTTCAAATATCAAAAGATGACCTCATCACAAGCCACCTACCAGACCTAGACACTAACAGTGAGAGCATTTGGACTGAAACCCAGATAACAGGAATGAAACCAATAATCATGTGTACCCTCTACCGTGCCCCAAATGACTCTCATGGAACTCAAATCGAAGAACTAGACCTAGCCCTTTCTAAATTAGGTAACAAAATCAACACACATAATGTCATCATTACTGGTGATTTCAACCTCCCTAACATCAATTGGGAAATTCACCAAGTCACACCTAACAATGGATACAGTACAACTGCTGCCAACAAATTACTCTCTCTTACAGAGGAACATGGACTGATCCAACATGTCAAGGAACCCATGCACAGACAGGGAAATGCCAATAATAATTTAGATCTTGTCTTCACCAATAGACCTGGGTTAATAAAGAAGATAAATGTAGTAGACGGAATAGCAGACCATAGCACAATCATCATTGATGTAAACATCTCGCCCAAACGCAAACATCGTCTGAAACGTAAAGTCTTCATTAGAAATAAAGCCAACAACATTAACATCCAGAAATCTCTTGAAAACTTTACACATGAATACTTTTCTCAAAACCAAAACATGACAGTCAATGACAAGTGGAATCTTGTTTCCACGAAAATCATCAATATTATGAAACAATATGTACCACACCGTCTTACTACTTCAAGACACAATCTTCCCTGGTTCAATAAAGATTTAAAGAAACTGTGCAAAAGAAAGAAACAGCTATATAACAAAGCAAAAAGAACTAGAAATGCAGAAGACTGGAAAGAATTCTGTGACATCAGGAGAAACATGCATAAACACCTTCGTTCTGCTAGACTATCCTACATAAGTCAATTCCTGACAACAACAATAACAGAGAAACCTAAATCATTTCTAAACTTAGACAGGATAACCAGGGTATTGGGGACCTTAACATTGCGGGTAACATCATTAGCGACGACAAACATAAAGCAGAAGCCTTAAACAATCAGTTCCAAAGTGTCTTTACACACGAAGGAAATTCCACCCTACCAGATATGGCCAGAAGTCCACATGGAGAAATCCCCAAACTAACAATTTCACTTAAAAGAGTACTTGATAAACTTTCCAAAATTAACATTTCTAAATCGCAAGGACCAGATGGCATTCCACCATGGTTCTTAAACAGATATGCCTCTCATCTAGCACCAGTAATACATGACATTTTCCAATCATCTGTTGACTCTGGACAAGTCCCCAATACCTGGAAAGAAGCCAATGTAACAGCAATTTTTAAGAAAGGCAGTACAGCAGAAACAGGCCAATATCCTTAACACCTGTGGTTTCTAAACTTCTTGAACACATCATACTTAGTCAAATTATGAAACATCTTGAACAGCACGGCATTCTAACTGACCACCAACATGGCTTCCGGGCTAAAAGATCAACTGAAACACAATTAATTCAAACAATCCACGACATAAGCAAATCACTTGATCAGAAGAAATCTGTAGACATGACCATCCTTGACTTCACCAAAGCATTCGATAAAGTTCCACATAAAAGACTAATCCACAAACTCAAACAGTATGGCATCACAGGCCCAATATCATCATGGATAAATAGGTTCCTTACAGGAAGAACTAAACAGGTTGTTATAAATGGATCCAAGTCAACATGAACTCAAGTCATTTCTGGGGTATCACAGGGCACAGTACAGGGGCCCCTACTTTTCCTACTTTACATAAATGACCTGCCAGACAATCTTTCCTCAACGGTTTGCCTTTTTGCAGACGACTGCCTATTGTATTCACCGATTAAAACTGACCAAGACACATTAGTCCTCCAAAACGATCTGCTCAAACATGAGAAATGGCAACACACGTGGCTTATGAAATTCAACCCCACTAAATGTTATACAATGACAATAGCCTCAAGAAAACCGACACCAAATCTCTACACCTTCTGCGGACAACTTAAATATGTTTAATCACACTGTTATCTTGGCATACATATATCAAATACATTAAATTGGACAATACAAAGCAACTCAGTCACAAAAAAAGCACAACAGACATTGGGAATTATTAGAAGAAATTTAAATAAATGCCCAACCCAAATCAAGTCCATAGCCTACACAACCCTTGTCCGCCCTATACTTGAATATGCGTCAGCATCATGGGATCCACATTGCCTAAGAAATATCAGTCTAAATACAGATACAGATACAGACAGTGTTTGTTTGTTTACAAATATGTACAAGCATTAACTTAGTTACGATGCGTATTTACCTTCACTTTGTTGTTACTATCTAGCCGCAATGCGCCCGACACACATTTTATGGCTTGTGCAATGTTTGCGTCGGCGCTAAAAGACATTGCATTGACAATCACTCCTGAAACGAAAGAATGTCAACAGGAAATATCGGGGTATCCCCAATCGCAAACTTGGTCTAATTATAGATTTATAGCTTGACACGTGATCTCCGTGCGTAGCAGGGAATTCCGTATCAATCTACGAAAAAATACACGCAAATTTTACGCATAATGTGTACGTATGTGTTTTGTTTAGTCGGAGTATTGCATATTTGACGGCTATATTATGAGTATGTATTTTTCATGAAGTTTTGACGTAGAATCAGTTTAGTTTAATTTGTCCATCAGAGGGAGTTACAGAACATGTAAAGTACTTCGCTTAACTACACCAGATGGCGTCACTCTGTCGTGAACGACGTTGATTAGCGTGGCTTGGCGCCATCGTTTGTGTTCCTCGCAACCTTTGGAAAAGAACTAGTCTAGGCTAGACAAAAAAACTAATCGGAATCACTTTACGGAAAACATGTCATCGGAATTGTGGTAAATTTCGAAGATACACAAACTAGCTCATCATATATACACTATTCTTTTTTAATTCATACATATATAATATTGGGGAACAATGTGCAAAACGTGTGTCCTAACTGGATTAACGTTTAACGTTTGGCGTTACTGCATTTATTAGCCATACAAGACATGCAGTATGTTGAAATTTGTGGTGACATATCTCAATGTGGGAGGGGCACAAATTAACGTTTAACGTTTGGCGTTACTGCATTTATTAGCCATACAAGACATGCAGTATGTTGAAATTTGTGGTGACATATCTCAATGTGGGAGGGGCACAAATGAACGTTGGTCGGAAACTCGAAACGCAAATTAAAACATGTAAGCTCCAATATATTGTTTTTACACTTTTCTTAAAATATCAGCACCGTTTTCCAACTATAGCTTTTTCCCATTTATGCGCGTTGAAACGATGGACACTTTGGAATATATAAACTAAATGTGTATACCCTGAATAGAGGTATAGCAGTCCTAACAAAAGTAGTCCGGCACAACGAGTTGCGAAGTAATGAGGAATATGCGAACTATTGAACAGGGTTAGAGAGGCAGGTATCCCTTTCCCAACATGATGTATTTTAACACATCGCTACACAATGTTCCAATTTGTTGCATTTTCAGGCATTTTTAGCTTTATAAATATACATAATTTCCACCTGAATTATTTAAAACACATTATTCTGGTATTTAGCTTCCATCAATATCAGGGCACACACACACACACGCGCGCACGCATGCACGCACGCACGCACGCACGCACGCCCATGGGCCAGGCCTCATCTAAATTTTGCGGGTCGGGCATGGGTATATATACTACGAAAATATTCAACTCTGCGGACCGCCGGCCGGGCCTGAGACAAACTTCTGGGACATGTTCTGGATGTAAGAAAAATATTATATATAGTAGTCAAACACAGATTATTATTTTTTCCAGATTAATTAATATTATGGTTATTTAATATTGTTTTCCTTTGCATGGAATTATGAATTATACGAGTGCTTTATGAGTGCTTTGCAGGTTCTAAACAATAGGACTACCAAAGCCAAGGTATCGTTTTAACAGGGTGAATTATTTTAACAGAGGTAATTAGACATTTTACGTAAAATACGACCCGTGATAATATTCATAGTTTCACAGCAAGTCTTTGTAATGTTATCCTTGAATCATCTACTGGCATTTCCAAAGCATTGTGACTGGATTATTCAGAACAGTTAATGCATTTTCCTGTCAGTTTTGTAAGCTCAAACGTAAAGTTGGCAGCTAGCTATCTCTTAATTCTTTGGAGATGTCTAGTGTCTAGACTGTAACGTGTTTACTGACACTACCTTGGCCTGGGTGGGTCCTTGACTCTCTGGCTGCCACTGGCCTTATAATTTGTTTTTCTCTAAAATAACGATGTTACTAAACTCACTATAGTCTTTGTTCGTCAAGTGCTAAGTTTCTGCTCTTCCAACGGACAGCAAAGTCAAAGTCAGACTGGTCAGGTCTTATATCATTGTATTTCACAGCGTGCAAGGTTTATTTACAGAAAAGGCCAGTTAGGGGCACGTGCCTGCTAATTCCCTTTGTGGGAGAGAGGAAGCCTCCTCCAATTGAATAGAACACATTATTTACTCAAGCCTAGCTTTCAGCCTACATATTTCCCTATTCAAATAGGCGCCTGTAGTACTGTGCCTAGTATTACCCACAGTGCAGTCATTCCAGGTACACAGTGCACATGTTTGTAGGAGTTACCCTAATATATGGTAATTCCACAGTTCCTGTGGGTGGTGGAGAAGACATGTTGGTGATTAGTATGTTAAGCACATATATGGAAACAAAACACACTGTGTTGATGTTATGCACCTAAACAAGTTAATACAAACTAACAATTTGCAACTAAAATCAACACCAGCGATGAGACGAGTCACACATTGATATCAGTTCAACGATTCACCCAATTGAACATGCAACTTGTTCTTTCAAAACAACATTCTCAATAAGCCTATATAACTGGTTCATATAACAATATATTATAACATCTGCATTTGTATTTTTTTAACCACTTGCACAATTTCCATTTAAATGCGCTGACTCGTATTTGAATTGTGTTTTAACAAAATATGTTGAGTATACATTTTGTGATTTGTTGTTCCTTTTATACAGTTGCCATAAGTAATGCAATGCAGGAATAGTATTAATTCGTGATTTGTATATATTATAAAGCCTGAATGTCATATATTAATTTCCGTTATTAATGTTAAACTAAAAATACTGTTTATAAGTTGGTGTTTTGCTGGCCGCGGGCTGCGGGCTGCGGGCTTACCGGTTGTCGGCCCGCGGGCCTGGGCCGGGCCTGAGCATGAAATATATCGGGCCGGGCCGGACCTGGGACAACCTGGGACAACCATTTGCTGGCCTGAGCCGGGCCTGGTTTGAAATATTTTTTGGGGTGGGCCGGGTCGGTATATGGACTCTAACTGATAAGTGCGGGCCGGGCTTCGGGTAAAATTCTAGGCCCGCGCAGGACACTAACACACATACACACATACACACATACACACGCACGCGCGCACGCACGCACGAACGCAAGCACACACACACATATACGCACGCGGGCGCGCACCCGCACACTAACCTACGGCTTAGATTGTGTGTCACACTTGGATAAAACCCTGCGGACCTCCCCCACATAACTACATAAAGTGACCACCATAATTTGGTGGTCACGTTATGATGCATATTATGTTGTCCCAAGTTATTACGTGATTCTGGCACCTCATATTGGCGACTGATCGTTGCCACAGCATACAGATCCTCTTCGGCCCACGCGTGTGCAGCTTGTTCCACAACGCAGGCCTTAGTACACGATCGTAACATGCAAATAAAACCATCAAAGGGATTTCATTCCATATACAAATCACTTCAAGTACCCCCGCAACCCATAATCACTTATCGACGAACATAAATTCTACCTTTTGTGTCGTCTGCTTCGTGGATTGATTGATTTTCCTCCGGGCGGGCGTACCAAGGGAATCAGTGTATTCATTTTAAAGTGGCAGGGCTCCTGTATCTACTAATCGTAACAATACTTGGCATTCGTTAAGTCAAAACATCATCGCAACCCGTTTTAAATAGTTTCGTTTTAGCTAAAACATGGATATTATCGTCGATTGGTATCGTCTTATGACAACGACAATTTAGTATTAAAATATCGGTCTAGGTCGGAGTTTTAGACTCGACAATTGACCAATTGATCAGAACATTGTCGAGAAACTTGATTATCTTTGCTTGTCTCTTTTGGGAAATAAACTGGAGATGACACATATGCACCAGAAGCTGAGCTTTCACGGAGAGGCAGACCGGAACAGAGTTGTTCGTCATAAGCCACCGGAGAGGCTACAAAAGATGACGTCAGCAACGTCCAACATTGAGTGCCCATTAAACGCTCTGCTGACTTCCCAAGGAGAGAGAGGTTCAGTGGGTGACTCTAAGTGCGGACTAAAGTTCACCTCCCTCCTTTATTATTAAACATTGAAATACAAAACATACAACAGCAAGATTCACTACTGAGGTGATGACAAATACATGTGTGTAGAAATCAAAACGAAATGTGTCAAAAGTACAATGTAGTTTGTGGAACCGAACAGTTGTAAAAGTTAGGGGGATAACCCTGTGACAAAAATATATATATATATATATATTCTTAGCTAATGTAGCAGGTCAACCAATCTGTAATGCGCCTCGTCGTGTTCTTGAACTTGTTTACAGCGCATGCTCCGTAATCTCATTTCCGGTTACAACCGCCTTGTAGTTCATAGCGTGAAATGGAAACGAACCGCGTAAGTCTCGTTGCTGATAGGTCGATAGACAAGCAACTAGCACATCGTGGTAAAGGGTGTACACTGGGTAGGCCTACATCACGAATTCATGCGAAAGTGCTACACACCCCAGAGCAGATGGAAGCTTTGCAGTTGTATTGTACAGCGTTCACGCGTCCATGTACGGCTGCTGGCCTAGCCCTGCATTCATTTGACTCTACCATTGAGGCAGAATGGAAGACCAGACGACTGGGCGTCCCATGGGTTACGTTCGGGAGAGGGCATCGTACATTAGCACAAACCTTTGTGTAGCGAGATAGGCGAATGTTATATACCAAGCGCCACTACTTGATAACAGTTTTATTTGTCAGGGTGCAAAATATTTCTAAAAGGCGATACCATCTCAACATTACCTTCACAGCATTGGTCCAACCCGGAGGTAACATATCCCATTTGCCAGACAGTAGCATGCCTAAATGGATTTCCAGTTTTATGCTCTGCACGCTGTAGAAAGATGCAACTTAACAGCCATCATAAATGTGATAAACATGTCAAATCAGAGTGGAAATTCTTGTGTGACCTTTGCGTATGCAGACTTGTGAACTGCAAGGACGCGACTGTTACCAACTTTCTTCTCCTGCTTCCTAGGTGGCGTTTTAGGAACAAAATGACGTATCTACAGTTATATACCTATCCACCACGCGACCTGTTCCTTAGCAAAACCTCCGTCTAGCCATCACAAAATGGATGCCGAACACGTTATGCGTTTGTGCATTCCGTCGTATATTTTGTTGAACTTACGGCAGCAGAAGTATTTCTTTACGAAAAAAAAACACAAGGCAAAGTGCTTAAAGTGGCAAATGTGTGCGGATATTTTTGATCTATGATATGTCATGCCGCAATAATAATTTAATTTACATATATAACCATTATCAACAGTGTTGTCCAAGGCAAAGCTTGACTTTCATTCATTTCACATTAGTTGTTTACTCAGAATTTTGTTTTAATGTGGAAGATTCCAATGAAACCTGATATCCCGAAGGCTGACATCAAGCAACATTTTATTTACCGCGAAGTTGCCGTGACGACATGTGTTTCTTCAACTATCTGATTGTAGTTTACACATGCCGAGGCCTGTTTGCAATTAAACGTGATTTTGCAATAGGCAGAAATGCCAGTGGCGTAGTGAGGGTTTCCTCTCAAAGCTAACTGAACTGGTTATGCTGTTACGCATATGGATTGTATGTATAGGGCCAATATTCATATGAACCGTGAATTGTTCATGGTAAAATCAACAATGAAAGAAAACCAAAACGAAAAATCAATGAACGCATTTACGAACGCAAACAAGTATGCCTACGCGCACTCACGAGCAGCTTCACATCAAAACCGTTTTTCTCGCTTTGATTGTTGCAAATAGATCAATAACACGCTCGTCGTTTATATGTTATACAGTTGTCCTCTGTATGCTAAGAAGGATGTTACCGCTAAGAAAGGCCAAGTCACCAAGGCGACACTTTTTTCTATGTAGACGCTTGCGTATTTGCATAGACCCTAGGACTGGACTTCAACTGACTGAAGACACCGTTAGCAGTAGACACGATTGTCATTATCGGAATTTGTAGCATGACGACGCAAGTTCATGAATACATCTTCACCATATAACACGATAGGTGTTTTGTTGAGTATTCTGCAGTAGCGGATCTCTGTATGGAGTTCGGCTTCACCGAACTCGGTGGGTAAAATAGACTGTTCTAAGATCCATACAATTTTAAAGGACAGTGGGTCAGTCGAACTCTGGTGCTCAACTTCCATGAGACCTACCATGTGACAGTTCAGTGGAAAGCCAAAGTTGGTGTTTTTGTATCTGAAACTAGAAAACATCTTAACCATCTTATGGTGGAGCCGGTCCATGACGCGTAAGAGTTCCTGAGCTGTTGAGATGCATTCGTCCAATCCTAGTTCTCCGGACATTCTTTTCTGTCAACGAACCCTTCTCTTAACTTGCCTCCTCACTCATTTGGCACAAATCGTCGCGGTACGCTTCTTGGAAGGTTATGCTATGATTGAATCTTTCCCAGGATATTGTGCAAGAAAAAAAACGTAAAGAGGTTGAACGTCATGGTGTTCTGAAACAGCTGCCCCGCACCCCCTGGTTTCTGGCGATTCACCCGGATCCCGGACAACCTCTCAAGTAGCCCTATAGGGTCATCAGAATCTGACTAAGAATAAGAATAATTTATTCGACCATAAAATACATATTATAAACAGCAAATAAATGTTAAGAAAAGTATGGTTGGGGGGCATACATATATGGTTCAGCCCCCCATTAAATGTGAGCGTGAATGTTTGCTTTTGTGGCGAGCATCAATGGCGGGTGGAAATGTAACTTTTGTGTGACGATTAATGTGTATTTTGTCGACTGTGAAATGTGTATGCAACTGGAGGGCAGACATATGGTTTTCGGCCCCCTTCTCAGTAATAGGCGGCGCGATGTAAAAATAAAATTGTCAATAGCACTGCCCCTCCCCCGTGTTCGGATGTAATGAGGTCATAGCAGAGACATCGGAGAAGCTGAAGTTACAGCGGCGGAGCGACGACAAATTTCCAAAAGCTCCCCCTCCCCCCGTCTTCCGATGTCACAGTCGAGCCAACCGAGACAGCCACAAGGTGAAGGAAGATGTGAAGATATGCGGCGGCGCGGCGGCGAACATTTTTCAGTGGTGCTGAAGCTCCGGTAGCCCCCCAATATGATTTTCGTTCCCGCGCCACTGGACAAGTCTACAACTCATGCGTACTTCCAGCGATGACATACAGCGCGGAAATATGAACACTCACCAACCAGCAAAGAACAAGCTAGCAGCCGCTTAAACAAAGATGGAAAGAAGTATGTTAAACATCACATATCGGGAGAGAAAAACATACGTCTGGGGAAGAGAGAAGACAAAAGTAATAGACGTGATAGAACAAGGTAACTGGTGGACATCGAGAATCACTACCTGGAGACATTACGAAGGGAAACGATTTAGAGGAAGACCGGCGAGACGGTGGAGAAACTAGATGAAAAGGCACCATCCGGCAGAGGATAATGCAAGATAGGCATATCTGGAAACGACATGCCATGCCACGGGTCACAATGATGATGATGATGATATTCCACTACGAAGCCAGCATTGACAGTTACTGTGTAAGCTTAAGCTGACGGCATGTCATGATCGGGCACCGCGATGCTCCTGCCCGCCGCAGAGCCCGCGAACGACTCGTTAGCCGCGGAGACCGGCATGCGTTGAAGCTGAAGCACAACGATAATTATTGGCAAGCATACAACTGGAATGTTTACTGATAGATTTTCATCTCGTGAGCGACACAGCACTTTGATTAACGAGGGCATTTGTGTGAGATTGTAAACTGTTCAGAATGATTTATTGTGACATTCCAAGTTTGAATATTGTTAATGTTTAATTAATAAATAGTTTGGATTGCTTTCTTCATTGTATGAGTTTAATTGATCAAATAGAATATTCGTTTTCCAACAACAGAATGTTATTGTTGTTGTTGTTGTTGTTGTTGAAGCACGGACTTATGGCGGTGGTTTACCGGCCAAAATGGCGCTATCCATGAAATACTGTCGCTGTATTTTCAAACTTGTTTTACTAATAAACCGCAGACGTAAAAATGAGACTAGTTGCAAATGGTATTTTTTATTAACTCTTTTAAGTGTATAACATCAAAAAGTTGCATTTTGTTTCCATTTAAATATTGATTGCAAGAAGAAACATACATTTACTCTTTCGTTCGTTTGCACTGAATTACAAGTGCATATATGTGCTGTATGTTGTATACATTCGCTGAGGGAACTGGCTGGCGGGCTTCGTGGATGGTAGGTTGATGTGGTCATCCGTTGTGGCTAGAGATAAAGGTTTGCGTCCCATTTTCTTCATCCTCTTCTTGTTGTTCTTGTGGTTCCCGTTGTCTTGTTCATCTCGGTCTTCTTGCTGTTCTCCTTGTTCGTGTTATTCCAATACAACCCACGACTCTGTCCTAGCCATACGTAAGTGATTCTAGAGTAGTGGTCGGGCGGGGGTACATGTACATGGCAGCGGGTGGTGTCGGCTTGGGATTCAACAGTTCAAGGATTTTGATTAAGTTGCTACTGTTTGGATGAAAAGTTCACGCGCACAACGGTGCTGGATTGACTGTCGATTTGGTATACACGCCGTGTGCACTGACCCGAACTGATCTGGTCCCCAGAGGCTAGTTAACGTGTTTCGCCCTGCTGGCCAATTCATCGTTCATGAGTGAAGCAGATCAGCTTGGGTGGACTACATCCTCGCGAACCAGGAGAGATGATTTATTACAATCTCTTGTGTATCAGCACAAACATCCAGTTATTTACAATCTCCTCTACTTGTCGCCTCGACCAATTTAATCTTGCGAGGATTTCTGTCGCCTACCCGCGGACAGTGTTTTTTATGCCTGATCTCAACCTGCATGGTGTTTGGTACATGTCGTATCGTGTTTCGATTACTCGGACTGCAAATGTACGAGACATCTGCCGTTTTATTCACACACTATTTAATTTCCGGTACTTTGGGGAAAAACAGTATACTGCAAATAGAGTATATTTCACTAGAATCTATCAAAACTACTCCATTTTACATCTTCCTACGGTTTCCTAAGCGGCTACGGTGGCTTCTGATATATATAATATATGTGGGTGTGTGTATATCATATATATATATATATATATATTACATAATGTTTAAGTAGTCTCTTACTCGGCCGACGTTGCAGGAACCCTCTCGTTTAGTAGGTCTGGGGGCAGTCGTCAAGAGAACAATAGTTATTACTGTAAATGAGAGTGTGTGCAACGTTTGAGCGATTGCGCTTGCATTTTTCATCCCTTCACTCGAAACAATGCACGTCTGTACTAAATGTATAATAAGCCAGACGAAATGCGATCATATCCGACGGTGTCCGAGCCACTGCTTAGAAACCGGACATGCGTGATGAAGTTATTGCGTGACCAACTGTTCCATCGAAGCGACGTGCCTGAAGATAGGTCGTATATATAACGTGTAGCAATTCAGTTACTCGCGAGCATTCATTAGTAGTTACGACAATGTTTGCGCAACCAGTCATTATTCATACAATATTCGCGACGATGAAGACGCTAATATCGTATAATGCAGTTTTAACCAGGACGGCTACCTCGGTGTCGTCTCATCCACATTTTATGCGCCTCAGAAAACGAGACGGTCGTTGCTATGTTGGGCTAGGTTAAGCGGCAACGAAAATGGCTGTATCATGGATGGATATCATGTCTTTTGTATTCATCGTATCGTGCGATGTATGTAAAAAACCGCTGAGTGGGTTGTCGGCATAATGCGAGGAATGTAAGAATTGATCCGTGTATGACGGCTGTATTCCGGCGCTCCATATATCCAGTATTACGTGTGGACATGACTGGAATATTGTATCATACCGCGAGCATAGCTTCTATTTACTTACTGTCTCAATCCTTACACCGCCAGACACACAAGTCAGGGATCAATCGAGACCATCCATCACTGTCTTCAGTCATTCATTTTGTATTCATGTTGATCGTCGTTTTTATATTTCTCGGTGGTTTCCAGTACCATGCTTGCTTTGGCTTTCTTGGTAGAGGCATTCTAAGGACATCGTATAGTGTCCTTATTATTGTCTTGATTTGTTTGGTGTTTGCTCTTTTTATAATTATTCCCCCATTGGCGATAACATGGTTCCATCTGATATTTAAGAATCAGCGCAATCATTTCGCTTGGAAGTTTGCTAGTTTCTGTTCGATTCTTTTGGTATTATAGACTAATAGAATAGTACGGGCATAACGTTGCTATTAACAATTCTTATTTTGGTATTTGATCGCCAACATTTGGTGAGTTGTTGAAAATGCTTCATGAATATTCAAGATGTCAATAAAATATTCAAAATTTTTAAGCATTATATTATCAACGTAGTTTTTTTTGCAGGGTTCAAATTCGCAACCCATGCGATTGCACGAAACACAAATGAAACAAATCATAATAGACCTACATAATAATTTGTACATTTATCTCCGTGTTAGACGCCAGCCTGATTAGATGTTACACATCTCTAAGTAAACGACAATATTATACCTTTTATGGGATATAGTTAAGTATTACGTTGGCGATTATAGCAACACATTTCGTATGTCGTTGTGGTACTTGAATACTGTTGTAGAACGGAGTAATGTGGCGTGCCCTTTGAAATTTTGAGTAATGTTGCATGATATCTACTTAATTTTAACCCTTTATAGGACGTTGTTGCCCTGAGGCAACGTACCAGTGTTATACCTTTAGCTTGGTCTATTTCCATTTTGAACAAAACCTATAATCAATGCAAAATCAGTGCTGCCATATTAAGTTGGTGTAAATAAATATTTATTTCATATATGTTTTCTGTATATGGTCCGTTGGATACAACATCATAACATAGGTGGTGAAGAATTTTTTTTATTTAGAAAAGTTGAAATAATTCATCCAATAAAGGGTTTTAAGGATTTAAGTTGAAGACTTTCGCTATATTCCACACTTTTTTAAGTTTGCCGTAATATTAAAGATATGCGTTAAAATGCAATGCATTAATAAAATGCAGTTTCGAAAAATATGAATGGAGCCGCGTTCATTGACACACTTCTTCATTGCCAAGGACGGTACATTGTACAAATGATACTTGTGGCTGTCTATGCATAGCAATTAACCTGTATCCATCGGTAGGCAATTTTGGATACTGCTAATGTGTTGGCCAAATCCATACAGGGGTTAAATGACTGGTCTAAAGCGGCAATGAGGGGCCATTAAACAGAACGACCTTTCCGAGAACTATAACTAGAATTCCCAGCGGGGTTTCCTTCGGAGACGGACCATGAACTCTATCTCGAACACTGTCCCTCATTGGTGACACTTGCTGACGTCACTGTGACACACTTCCATGAAGTGATGGCAAGTTAACATCATAGTCAGGTTCACTATGCATTTTCGATGGTTTTTGTGGAGATTAGCAAACCTATATATTTTTGGAAACGTTGTGACACGAGGAACCCCAAACCAATGTTTCCATTTGCCCGTAAGTACATAAGGCGGCCATTTTGTATTTTCAAAAATGGCCGCCAAAATATTATAATCTTAATAACTGTGTTATTTAGAGCTATAATTTGTGTGTCTAGATATAGGTTCTAGGGATCAAAGATTTCAAATTTGCTACAGCTGGACTTCTCCGATATCGACATTGGCCATTTGTAAAGATGGCGGTCGTTAATACAAAGTGACGATATCTTAACTACTACATCAGATAGGGCCGTAAAATTTATGCGTTTGAATAAATTGGCGGATAGCGATTAAAAAACATCGGTAACATTCATATATCCGCCAGTTTTAAAGATGGCGTCCGTCAAAACCAATTATTTCAATATTTTAAGACATACATAACATAGAGCCACAACGTTGATGTCAAATGTAGGTTGTTTAGATACGATGATTTCAGATATATTACTTTTGATCTCTGTTGACTTTCAAATATCCGCCATTCTGATATGTCCGCCATTTTGAAAGATGGGGCCCGATAAAGCCCGTTACCCCCATATCTTAAGATGCATTTTTATATTTGATTTGTCCTCCTTGTAGGGCCACCAGTTGAGGTGAAACGTTAAAGAACATCATCACTATAATTATTTAACATTCTTATACGAGAGTCGTCATAATTCTGGCAGTGGGTGCTGCACGTACACAAATATGTGCATGCCAAGTTCTTTGGCCTGCAGAAGCACCGCTGAAATGATCCATCACCTTTCCACTGACATCTCATCATCTCTTTGATAGTCTTGGATGCTGGGAGTACATGTGGTGATTGGCCTTATCTGACCACCTATGTCATTGTAACATTCATTCTTCAGCGGATCCAGTAACTCTGGTCGAACAGTTATGGTTTGTACCCTTACCCTGGCCTGGATGTGGACTCTCCGGATATGCTGCTTCAGAACACCACGTATAGGTGGAAGATTGTCACTTTCAAACATTTATCTGCAAAACCGTCGTAGCTGCGCGAATCTGTCGATCAGGATTCCCGTTTGTGTTCATGCAGTACATACGAATGTTGCCAATGTGGAAAACTGATCTTGTGTCACGTCGTCGGCAGGAACAAGCAAATTCCGGGCTACGATGACACCACTTTGTGTTGTGAAGTAAACTTCCAGCAAGGTTGTCTTGCTTATTCAAGAGAACCTCCCAGAGTGTAGGTGTTTTAAGCACTTGCCTTATTTCCAGATTAGCTGTGTTTGGACATTTTCCGATATCATTAAGATTGACGTGTTTCTGTGGAGTACATCATAATGTCTGGCGAGAAGAACGTCAGTTGTGCAGCGTGCGGGCGTCTACGTGATGCTAAGACTGAGTGTCAGTTTTCTCGTAATTATTATCGTCAAACTACAAATTGCTATTGCGTCTGTTTCGCCCAGTCGCTAACACGATGATCAGTTTTGAAGAATCATTGTTCTCAATTACTTGTTCTGCCAGGTAATCTGTCAACTCAGACTTTGTTTATTATGTGATAGGAACGTGATATGCGGTGATATAATGGATGCTTGTGTTATTCCTCATCTGGTATTGAACTGGTCTCAGCCCTTATCGTCGTTTCTCTCTCGTGGCGCATTTGAGTGAATCACCCTTATATGTATCAAACACAAGAATAATTCCTTGATAGCTTTTCGTTAAAGACGTCATTCTGCGTTCACTAAGATTCTTGATTGTCACCATAGTAGCTGCTCTCATCGTCAGTTTTGTTTGACATATGCCATATCATTGACTACTGTGATGTTGCTACTATGATCTCTCTCTCTATTGCCTCGCAACAACTTCTGTCAAGCTTAGAAAATGGCTGACGCAGACGGGAAACTGTCGGACATTACGTCGTACATTTTGTTGGAATTCCAGCCTCAAATGTTTTTCTTTGCGACAAAAACATGTGGCAAAGTTATTTGAGCTGTGTTCATGAAATATTGTCCTGGCAGATGCTATAACGCTCAAGTAATGCGATGTAATAATTACATGTACGTCAACATTGTTGATCAGGCAAAGCGTGACGAGGGTCATGCGTATGCCATAACGCTCAAGTAATGCGATGTAATTGTTACATGTACGTCAACACTGTTGGTAAGGCAAAGCGTGACGAGGGTCATGCGTATGCCATAACGCTCAAGTAATGCGATGTAATTGTTACATGTACGTCAACACTGTTGGTAAGGCAAAGCGTGACGAGGGTCATGCGTATGCCATAACGCTCAAGTAATGCGATGTAATTGTTACATGTACGACAACATTGTTGATCAGGCAAAGCGTGACGAGGGTCATGCGTATGCCATAACGCTCAAGTAATGCGATGTGATTGTTACATGTACGTCAACACTGTTGGTAAGGCAAAGCGTGACGAGGGTCATGCGTATGCCATAACGCTCAAGTAATGCGATGTAATAGTTACATGTACGACAACATTGTTGATCAGGCAAAGCGTGACGAGGGTCATGCGTATGCCATAACGCTCAAGTAATGCGATGTAATTGTTACATGTACGTCAACACTGTTGGTAAGGCAAAGCGTGACGAGGGTCATGCGTATGCCATAACGCTCAAGTAATGCGATGTAATAGTTACATGTACGTCAACATTGTTGATCAGGCAAAGCGTGACGAGGGTCATGCGTATGCCATAACGCTCAAGTAATGCGATGTGATTGTTACATGTACGTCAACACTGTTGGTAAGGCAAAGCGTGACGAGGGTCATGCGCATCATTTTAATTGTGACGTCAGTTTCCGGATCCGCCAATTGTCAGTGCCTGTTTGGTGGGCGCTGCGATCAGACAAACTCCAAACAGCAGTAAACTATCGAGGTAACGCTGTTTGCTCGACATTGACAACGGTTGTTTGTGGATGTTGCCGCTGCAGCGACGTTACGACCACATTGCGTCCCGCTGGCCACAGTTTCATCAATGAACGACCGGACGATCAATCATTTTTCTCAATCAATGTCCACACGGTCAGTGTTCACAATGACCATTTTATTGCGCGGTTGGCGATTGTAGCGTGACACGCTGCGAAGCAATCTAGACATCGAACCCATAAAGCACGCAAGTAAACAGTAGCAACAAAACGAAATAATCGCTGCCGACAGTTTCTGCCGCACAACATTCTCAAATGTAATGTGCCCATGCCAAGTATTATGGAGGAATGCGACGTCACGCATAATACATTCACACATGTTGATTGAATTATGTTTTTTTCTTCTCACGCCTTGCGGCCATTGACGTAACAATTACAGAACGTTTGTTTAGTCTTTCTTCAACTTAGTACACTCAAAATGGGACGTCACAGGATTGCGTCAATTTGTCCCAACGGCGCTCTGTTGAGTCTTAAATGCAGTTTCTCCAAACATACCCTTCTGGGGTTAACCTAGGAATAGTTGTGCAGTGCGCATTGTAAAACAATGTCCATGTGATAAGGTGGGCTGGAGTAACAAGATGAACAGTACTCACAACCTGTTGGGTGCAGTGCAGTGTAAGTAGTTCGATTATTTCTGGGGAGTAGATTCCAAGCTCTTACATCTATGGGATAGAATAAGTATGCATATGCATTTATGCATGCATGTATTTGCATGTATTTGTTGGGATCGTTGTTTCGTGTACGGGAGCATGGGACTATAGGATGTTGTGGTAGGGTAATGTTGCAGCGACATATATACCTATACCTCCAGTCTATGCTTGGGCACTCCTCTCATTCTGCTGTCAAAGTCAAACTTGGCTTGACTGAAAGTTGATGTCTGCTTTTCCGGATGATGTTTAGTCTTGACATAGTAGATATGGCTATAGAAATTGTTGTATTTTTTTTATTTAGGTCTTTTTATAGGGTCTGGTTATTCATTTCAATACTAACGTAGACGCTTTTGATGGTGTTGTTGAAATATACTTTGCTTTTTTCATAATTGTCTTCCATTACATGATAAGCTTTGTCTTTTCTTCCATTCTGGTGGTGAGGTCCGGCCTTGTCTTCCATTCTAGTGGTGATGTGCTGCCTTTTCTTCCATTCGGTTGGTGAGGTCCGGCCTTGTCTTCCATTCGGGTGGTGAGGTTCGGCATCGTCTTCAATTCTGGTGGTGAGGTCCGGCCTTGTCTTCCATTCTGGTGGTGAGGTCCGGCATTGTCTTCAATTCTGGTGGTGAGGTCTGGCCTTGTCTTCCATTCTGGTGGTGAAATCCGGCCTATTCATGCATTCGGGTGGTGTAGTTATAACATTCACTCTCTACGGTTTCGCTCGCCCGCTCGTCAAAATCGTCTTAAAAACGGATATTATAAACATGTCCTCCACCAATAAATATGACGGGTTTTACCTTATGGGTGGTCTCTTCAAGATGGTCTCGAGGAATCTGTTGAAGAGTATAGACACCACTGAAAAATGCCCACTGAAAAGTTGTCCTGAAAAAGTCTCCCCCTTGGTTGTTCAGAAATATTGCACTATTAAATATATGTCAGTTGTTTGCAGGTTTAGTTAATTCTTTATGTAGGATCGAGTAGCAAAGTCTTCCAAGGGTGTGCCACTTCAAAACATGCGTCGAAGTAGGTTTAAAACCAATCCATTCTACTCGCGTTTATTGCACATCTGTTTAGTTATTTCATTACCCAGTTGAACTTGTCAACTTCTGGAGTCAATCGCAATATTTTCAGATGGCAGTTTAAACGAAACTAATGCGCAGTCATCTTAGCGCGTCCCCATTTTGGCAACCATAATTTATTGATTCTTTCAATTCGTTTTTATTTTTAAATGACACTGAGAAGCGAGAACAGTTATGTTTGCGTGCGTGTGTGCGTGCGTGTGTGCGTGCGTGCGTGCGCGCGCGCGTGTGCATGTGTATGTATGTATGTATGCAGGTATGTACTTACGTACGTACATATGCATGTACGTGTGTGGGTACGCCAACGGTTCCCTCTTAGACGGTTTGCATCTCGGGCCCAGAACTATTACGGATTAATTTACGACCTCTCGGAAGAAACGTAACTCCTTTATTTTTGATATTTCCGTAGGATAAGTGGCCTTACCGGTTTGCGGGTTCCTACTTACCTTAGACGGACATAAACTGACTGCATTGTTACATTAAAAGAGAACATGTTTCCGTGTCGTGACCCGGCAGGGGAATTGCCAGTCGCAACGTGTCGCCCCATAGAGATGGCAGAATTCGATGTGGTTTCCGGGTCGTTTTCAGCGTATGCTGCGACAGTCATTTATTACCAATATGCAGTGCAGCAACGCTCCGGGAAGGACGTTTGTTCTCTCAGAATATGTTAGTAAGACACTTCGTGCTTGAGTCCAATTCGTCAATGTTTGCTACTGGTCGTTATATCGCGGAAGTCTGTTAATGGTACATTCAGGAGTTCTTCGTGATGGCAACCTGAAGCGTTGCGCTTAGATGTAGCCTCTTAAAAAAGCCTCCCCACATTGTACTGCAATGTACTAACACGCACTATTCCGCTCAACCTTGAACATTACCAATTTCTTCCCAAACCAACTATGTTAGGATAACGAACGAAAGTTGGGACTGCTCGCTTGAGAAATATTTAAATAAGATGAAAATAAGCACACACAAGTTAAATCAACTGCTACTTGATAAAATACATGTTAATGATGAGATAAATATATTAGACAAAATAATATATACTTCTTGCCAATAACTCGGACGTACCTATATAGAAATTCTTTAATACCAAGGCGGTTATAAAACTGGCAATACATATTCAAGGGAAAACAGAAGATTTATTTATATTTAAAAAAATTGCCATCCAGAGAATTAACTCCGGATGGCAAGTGGACAAAGATGCATTTGGCCTATCCTTCCCTTCTGAGATACATGTCTATTTTGTTTTTGAACATATTCACGCTGCTCGCATACACACAATCCACCAACGAATAATATGTTCCTTTCATTTGTGATCCTTTGTGACAATTAATACTTCTGATATATAATCTACATTGTTCCTTCGCTGGTGTTGCTTCATGTCCTCTCGTCCTTCTGTCTTTCCTTACCAGGAACACATATTATGTCACTATTTTCTTAACCATTGGATATTACAAAAACGTCTATCTGCTCTGCTCTAAATATTCTGGTATCTAGTGTTGTCACATTCTTTGAGGCGTGTTTCAAAGCTAAGTCTCTCAGTTCTGGAATAATTTCAGTTGCTCTCCTTTATAATCTTTCTAGCATATCTATATCCTTCTTACGGTGTGGTTTCCACGCTGTCCATTCTAAATGATACCTAACTACTGTTTACATGGCAGTATAATTACGTTTTCCTTGTATGTCATATGTCTCCCAATTTACCCAAGCATTTGATTTCCCTTTCTTTGACGCTGCAATCACACAGTGTTCAGAAACCTTCGTATCAGCACTAATTGTTACCCGTGTGGGTTCTTTTCTTTTATGATGGTATAGTATCCCCGATTATAATTTTATATTGCACATCTTCGTTCCCATATTCTGTGTGGAGGAATTTGTGTTTCAAAACATTGAACATTTGACATCTTTGATTGGTTATTGTATGACGTTTCAAAGTATTATGTTACCAATTGTATAATGTGAATCCCACAAGGCTGAATTTACGTTGTTTTTTATTTTTCAGGACAAACGTCTTTGGTATATTTATAATATAATGTTCTTTAATCAACCAATGATGTGCCATCTGCATAAATACGTACCATGGGCTATGCAGTGCATCACCAAACATGTATGGATCACCTCTGATCGCCATTTCTCATTGAAAAGTAGCTAGTGCAACATATTTGGTAGTTACAATTAACAAGGTCATCATATTCCAAAACGTCTTTACATTACGTTGGAAAAAGGCATCACTCTTGGATAAACATGGCCTATCCGTTGATGGCAGTTCGTTTCCTAGTTTGGTAAACGTTTTTGCCGGGTGCATGTTTTCTGTATCAGATGCAACGATACTGGGAAAAGCCTTAGAAATATATGCGCGATACACGTCTGATATACGATACATACCACAATATATTGTAATTGTAATGATGCGGCAACATGGATAATTAGACTCCGCTTCTTACGACTATTTTAAGTGTCAAGTCGTGGATTGAAGATGTTGGCTAATATGTCAACACTACAACGTTATACTTTTTTGTCCAACGTCTATTGTACTTATTAAGCATTTGTACTTGTTTAACAAACTGATTAATTAAGCGTCGGAATGAGTTATAAGGCTATACATGTTTTTACGAGAGTAATTAACTAAATTAAATATTAAGAAACATCCGGCAGAAATGTTGTTCGTTGATAACTAATCAAAGGGTTATGGTGTAGAAAGAAACCACCGAGGGCCAGTATCGAGGACAGTCTCACCCACGACTGCAGAGACAAAGCGGAGAACAACAATGCCATCATAGGTGGCGGTGGTCCATTGATAGGGGGACGTGGGCAGGACGCATCGAGATCGACAACACTGTTCACGTCGTATAACGTCAGACGTTGCATTAATCAACAGAATCTCGCCAACTGACGTACACGATAATCTCAAAAGCAAATTGTTGTATTTTGTTTTTAAGCTGATAATTGACAGAGCGTTCAGCGATTAGTGACAATAGCGATGTAATGGACGCTTGTTTTTAGAGCAGAATTCCTCGACGCTAAACGCAAATGTTGCTCAGACCGTCATATCCTGTGGCAGCAGGCGCTAATGCGAATAATGTCTCAAAAATTAATATAGAATGGTAAACAATCTGATACGGTAGCTCATTCATCATTTCGGGCTGTCTCTACTCATGCATGCGTTAGATAACTTATCGCTTCGAAACCAACAGTCGCACTATGCCTACGGGGGGGGGGGGCAATGGTGTATTGTTTGGTTGCTGTGTTGTTAAAAAGTATGAACTCTTTTATGAAAAGTATGCCATTTTTTTAGGATAATATAAATATAATAGAGCTAGCGTGTGAACTTATGTGCGCGCGGACGTGTGCGTGCCTGCGTGCGCGTGCGTGTTGTGTGTGTGCGTGTGTGCATGTGTGCATGTGTGCGTGTGTGCACGTGTGCGCGTGTGTTTTTTGTGTGTGCGTGTGTGTGCGTATGTACGTGTGCGTGTGTGGTGTGTGTGTGTTTGCGTATGTACGTATGTGTGTGCGTGTGTGTTTGCGTATGTACGTATGTGTGTGCGTGCGTGCATGTGTGTGCGTGTATGTGTTTGCGTGCGTGCGTGTGTGTATGCGTGTGAGTGCGTGTGTGTGTGCGTGTGTGTGCGTGCGTGTGTGTGCGCGTGTGTATATATGTACGTACGTACGTACATACATACACGTACGTACGTAGGTATGTGCGTAAGTATGCATCTACGTGAGTGAGTACGCCAACGGTTCCATCTTAGACGGTTTGCATATCGGGCGCTGAACTATTACGGATTATTCTACAACCTCTCGGAAGTAAGGTAATGCCTTTTTTAAATTCCCGTTAGTTTAGGTTTCTTCTCGTTTTGGGGGTTCCTACCTACGGCAGACGGACGTAAGTCGACTGTTGACAACATTACTCGCGACTAATCTGAGGACCGCCGATCAGCTACGGACGTTGTACGCAAGCCTAACTTGCGTTATCAAAATTGCCCACAGCAAATACGAATATTTTGGGAGACCGATCTCTGCGTCTGTGTGTATCTACCGTCTTCTGAGGATGGACATAGTTGCAAGGAAATGTAATTAGTGTTGTATAAGTTATGATTACATACACAATTTAGAACGTCATAACATAATGACATCAGCGATATTGTTATTATTATTATTCGTCTTATTTATTATTATTATCGGTGTGTGTGTTATGACGTTGGACATATGACACAACAACACACTCGTAGCTACGAGATTGACTGTGTAAAAAAAGACAAATGCAGTAGTAATGAATTAGAAACTTTCATTTTTCATATCCAAGAATCATGTTAAATTACCTGGTAGAGGCTTTCGTTGACGTGTCACGCCGACTTCATCAGTACCTATGACGCTGAATGACGTCATCGTACACGTGAGGCAGTTCGTAATTGCCCTCGTCTCTGTTGATGAAAGAAATGCTAAGTGACGAAGCGACATATGAGAAGTTAAAGAAGGATCCGACCAAGAAATATAAGGCAGAACTCATCAGAATGGTAAATTCCTTGGAGAAGGAGGGGAAGATCACCAAAGATCAGTACTGGTACTTATATCCTACGCTAGAAAAAGTACCACGGATGTATGGATCACCAAAAATCCACGAGGAGAAGGTGCCACTCAGACCAATTGTCGACCACACACAGACAATAGCATACAGAGTATCCAGAGAATTGGCCAACATACTACAACCACTTGTTGGAAAAACAGAACACCATACGGAAAATTCACAAGAATTGGTGAAAGAAATGACAAAGCTGAGAATGGAAGAAGGAGAATCATTTGTGTCATATGACGTTGTGTCACTGTTCACGAAGACCCCAATCAGAGAAGCTTGCAAAGTCATCAGAAAAAGACTAGAGAATGACAAGACACTAAAGAAGAGAACAAATATAAACGCAGACGACATCATGGAGTTGTTGAAATTTGTCTTGGAGACGACATACTTCAGATTTGGAGGAGAAATTTACCAACAGAAGTTTGGGGTAGCCATGGGCAGTCCAGTGTCCCCCATTGTTGTGAACCTGTACATGGAGGACCTGGAGCAGAAAATCATAGCCACAGCACCAGTCGATTGCCAACCGAGAAACTGGAAGCGATATGTGGACGATGTAATTTGCCTGGTACACACAGGAAAGGCAAAGAAATTACAACAACACATGAACACTGTAGACCCCACAGGTAGCATCATTTTCACGCGGGAAGACGAAGAGAACAACAGCATGCCCTTCTTGGATGCAAAGTTCACCAGAAAGGAAGATGGCAGTGTGAAGTCCACAGTGTACAGGAAGAAGACGCACACTGACCAATACCTGAATTTTGCATCCCACCACTCCAAACATCAGAAGTTGGGAGTTGTCAGAACCCTTATGAACAGGTGTGAGACAATAACTTAGGAGGAGGGGGACAAGAAAGAAGAGATGGAACACCTGAGAGGAGCTCTAAGAGTATGTGGCTATCCGTCGTGGGCCTTGAAAAAGGTGACAGATAGCAGTAAGAGGAAAAAGACCAACAAAAAGACTAAGGACAAAAACTATCGGAGCCAAGTAGTCATTCCATACATAGAGGGGGTCTCAGAGAGAGTACATCGAGTACTGAAAAAGTATGCAGTAGCAACGGCCATGCGTCCCCACACCACCCTCAGGCACCTGTTGGTACATCCCAAGGACAAAGTACAACTAGTAGAACAGGGCGAACTGGTGTACCAAATACCGTGCAAGAATTGTGGTGGGGAATACATTGGGGAGACAGGAAGACTACTCAAAACAAGACTGGAGGAACACAGAAAGGACGTAGACAACACGAAAAATGAGAAATACACAAGGAGCGGGAGAAAAAGATTGATGTCTACCATCAATAAATCCGCCCTTACAGACCATACGACAACTGAAAACCATATCATAGACTGGGAGGGAGTGAAAATTGTAGACAAAGAAACCAACAGAAGAATTCGGCATATCAAAGAAGCCATCTGGATCAGAAAAACCAAAACACCCATCAACAGAGACGAGGGCAATTACGAACTGCCTCACGTGTACGATGACGTCATTCAGCGTCATAGGTACTGATGAAGTCGGCGTGACACGTCAACGAAAGCCTCTACCAGGTAATTTAACATGATTCCTGGATATTAAAAATGAAAGTTTCTAATTTGAAAACGAACTATCCTGAAGAATGTTCAGTAATGCAGTAGTAATGAATATGTCATCAAAATGACGGTGTCATCAGAGCGGCGGTCATCGCGTTAGTGTCGCGTGTGAACAACGAATTAGCCAGTCGCCTCCTGAGTAAGGAACAGCACTGAAGACTTGCAACGCCAGTACATTTGATTGGATAACAGTTAATATGTAAACAATGATTACAATTATCTTGTTGAGCAATATCTCCTGTCTCTCCTCCTAGGAGCCGAGGCCCACTCGCCTCTTTTGATAATAATAATAATAAAATACGAAATGTATATAGCGCCCCAATCACATAGTGCTCTATGGAGCTTTACAATACAATAATAATTCAATTAAACATGTAAATCATAAAATAATATATTAAGGAATTTAAGAACAATATAATTAAGAATCGTGTATCGAATTTAATTGTTAAAAAGTTATTTAAATATACGGGCATTATACCTAAAATGTATATATGGAATAAAATTATTTAATAAAAACTATTTTTTATATTCATTCACTATTTCAATTCGTTGGTTGTTTATAGTTATTTACTTACATATTTGCAATATGCATTTATACCTATTCCATCTTTTAGTATGCACGCGGATCAGGTGGTTTATGTAACTGCATTCCACAAACCACATACATAATACGTCTTTTATAAATATTATTTAAATAACGTTTATGGAGCGATGTGTTTCGGCACACATCACACGTCCTGCATGGCCTTTATTGGTCTGGGGGAAAAAATTGTTGCATTAATGTCGTCCCTTGATAACTAGCAGGCTAGTGGAGTGTTCGTGGGATTATCCAGAGATGTGAAAATGACAACCGCAGTTGCGTTATCTAATACAATTATCGACGTGTTAGAAATGCCAAACGGTTACGCTTCGGACAACTGCCATCGTCTGCGTGCCAGATACGATCATTATACCCGTTTCATCACCTGATGGTGTTGTGGATGTATATAGCTAACACTTCCTGTCCTGTGTGGGCAGCGGACTGTCCCGGACAGCATCAGACACGGCAACAGTCTTCGTAGGGGACTTGCGGCTCTTTGGGGAACGGTTCGACGGACAACAAACTGCAAAAGACGAGGTTTTGACAGCAATGGTTATACACTACGTAAGAATACATGTGTCGCCGACTGAAGAACACAATGTCATTATGATTTAATTTAAATAAGTGCACGTGTTCACGGCAATGTAAATATGTAAACCTAGCTCGAATCCTGACTGTAATTCTACCGGTTTTTGTGCGCAGCTAATGTAGTTCCTTCTATGCACCTTCCGATAGAACCAACATTTCAAGAAAAAACATCACGCCAGCAAGTTGTGATTTTGGAACATATACAGTTTCAGGAGAACGAAACGGCTTCTTTAATAAATCGGACGTCGCTAGACTGTTCCTACCTGAAGAATTTCCTTCAATCATTTACAACTGTGCGACTGTCATTCCCAATACCTCCACTAGGTGGCACGACGTTGAGCTGTCGTGTCACAGTTGCACGCCGTCGTGTCACAGTTGCACGCCAGAAATTACGTAATATATGCAGATACCTATAATGATTAATTGGAGCCATGTTTTTTTTTTATTGAAATTATTCAACGTCAAACATGCACATTCTATTTTGCTGAAAAATTACAAACGGAAGTGCACAAGAGTAGAATTATACTGGTCAACATCCTGCCAGTAAACTAAAATACGAAATCACATTAATCATCATGAAGATCGTTACAGTATTTTTTAATGCAACGAGTTTTTAGAGTGCAAATTAAGTAGACGATTTTGAGTGATACAAAAAAAACACGCACACAAAAAGACACGCAAACACGACGAAACGGTTCACGTGAGCTAAA
The DNA here is from genome assembly GCA_020002185.1 of Paraescarpia echinospica. Classification (NCBI taxonomy): domain Eukaryota; kingdom Metazoa; phylum Annelida; class Polychaeta; order Sabellida; family Siboglinidae; genus Paraescarpia; species Paraescarpia echinospica. The sequence continues at coordinate 52,868,754 of CM034537.1, forward strand.
TTAATGATACATTAAATGACACACCTTTAGAAAACACAAAATGACACACGGATCGTAAATCCGTTCCATGATGAAACAACGAAGTTGTGTTTGTACCGCAAAACGATACAGTCAAGACATAGACAGTTCGCTGAAATTGATCTGGGAAGGTTAATGCAACATAACCGATGTAACGTACGGTTGTGTGTAAGAGCACTTATCTTGCACTGAAAAGCAGCACTACTTAGTGCCAAAGTATGATAGTTTGACTTATCTACTTCACAGTAGGTTATTGTTATTACTACTAATCTGACCTGAAAATATGGCAATGCATCATACCTTTTCAAGCAGACTGTTAGTTCACTTTCGTGATGTATTTTGATGTTTTCGCGCGTTTCATTGAATGTGTTATACCAATTAGTATGGCGGTGTCGGCAGAGTGCGCGATCACATTGTATTCTTTATAATGTTGAATGGTAAGATTTTATTACACAATCTGCGCATGCGGGATGTCATAAATATGGAAGCCAAAGGAAAAGAATGCACATGAAGCCTATGAAATGTATAATAAAATGCTGGTCAGTTATGGGAAATGTGAAAGCCCACGCGTCAATTGAGAAAGCATCTGTTAAGCAGAGTATCGACCAGTAGTACTTTTAATTACTTCCTAATGGAAAGGTAGGTGTTGTGACATTATGAAAACACGCATTTCAGTGGTGCAATGTATGGGGGAACATGGGGCAAACTGGCCAATGAGACAAATTGAAAATCGTAATATAGCGGAAAACAGGGAACTCGTGGCATTTCCAGTGACATACTCGCACTTGTACCGTGATCAATGCGCGGCGACATTTGCATCAAAATAACAATTGGTTTATCCTGCTGTACATTTGTGATTATAGCAACTGAGACCTCCCAGTACACGCCTGTCTGTCTGCACGATGCCACACATATGAAATATAATAAATACCCGTTTGTTACATATTTCACTTCCCCTTTGCTGAGTGCAACAGTGTAACAAACCACATGCCGGGGAACGGTGACGGGGGCAAGACGACGAGCAAGGATTTATCCGCACACAACACACAAATGCAACCGTTGGATGGGTCATTCTTTTGTTTACTAGAATTCTATAACAGTGTAACAATTGGGGTGTATAAATTCATGATACTTCTGGCAGTCCCAAAACAAGTCGACAAATTGTTTAATGCAAGCTATTAGAAACATTGTTTGTTGCATGTTGTAAAAACAGTTTATACAATGGCCAGGGATTGTTATCAATGTGGTTTCAGCTTTGGAAATTTGAAAATATAAAATACAAATGGAGAGTCTTTAGATCGATCTGGACAATGCGTCATCAAACGTCAAGTACGCCAACGGGTGACGACAAACAGGATATGATCGTAGTTGGGGGAGAAATTTCTTCTGGAAATTGTTTTTATATTTTGTTATATTACAGTGGCGCAACAGGTGATCTTGTAATTAATTATACGGTAACCTGCTGCACTACAACATTGTAGCTGGGAAGGTTAATGGTCAACAAAGCTTTTCCCCCAATCCAATGTTTCGATATCTATCATCTCTGGTGTCAGACATTGTCACCCATTAATCTGTGTTGACCAACTGATTTGATAATTAATCATTCGTGTAAACCTGTCTTTGCATGAAGTTTCAAAATCCAATTTTATTCATGAGAGCTGCTCTAATTGCACAGGTATATCATTTAGAATTAGTTGATAACTGATCCAGGCTTGCGGTGTTCTATCGTCAACGAGTCCCTGTATAAATATTGCACCCTATGTGAGACAAGATTGCAAATGTTGGGAAATGACTCGAGTTGTATTATTTCCCGCTTTCCTTTTTATTCCATATTAGTATTAACAGTTATTTTGAAATAAGATGCACATATTTCTGTATAAGTTATATTTTTACCAAATTGCTGATATAAATTAAAAACTGCACAAATAATTGAGTAATGCTTAACTTCGTATAACTTTCCTGGTTTCTCCGTGTGCTGATCAATCTTGAAAGAATATATATGCGCACGATCATGCGGCATTGGCACATATAATTCAATAATTATAATTGTATAGTCCTACCCCAATAAATAGCATTTTGTTAAGTGCGAAACCAACACAAAAGACAAACGCAGTAATGGATGGATCCAGAAACTGACGTCACAAACAAAAGTATATACGGCACCTACTTTGCTTAAGCAACAACGTTTACATATATACATTGCATTGCTAGTGCTGCGGCGTGGCATCTATAAAATAAATATTTCAAGAATATCTACATTTCTCGTTTAAACAACGTTGCTGTGTGTTTTTCTCGCAATGAAAAACATTTGGATTCATAATGTCGACAGAATATACTACAAAATGCGTAACAGATTCACTGGTATGTCAGCCATTTTGTAAGCTTGGTGCGCCTAATTACTAGGCGATAGGTCACGTGATTGACCAATAATTTCTGCCACGAAAAGAGTCACACCTCGCTCCATAATCACTCGCGTTATTAAACAAATCAACGTCTTTTCCTTGTGCAGTTCTACAGCTGTGGTTGGCATTCATTTTAACCAGGCAATAAGAAGGCCCTCAGTATCAACGTCAAAGACAGCTGGTCACAGAACGCCACTTCGCACAGACATCCTCTACGTGTCAGTTGTACGACAGAAACCAACATAACATCCAACACAGCTTTCGCAAGCAAACTCCCATCTAGTATTCTCCAAATGAATTCAACAACAATCAAATAAATATATAATTGTCTTTGACAATCACCATAAAAGCAGCTGTCACGACCTGTTTACCAATGTAATCGTTCACGATACTTGTCCAAACAAAACGTTTCCACACAAAAACTACACGGCTCGCGAATTTGTTTTGAAATTTCATTTGCTTCCCGCGCATGACTACCAGCGTATTCTGATGTGATAGGTAGCCTGGGTCTCACGAGCACCGATGACCTCTGTGGTCCCTGAAAACCAACTTAGAGCGCAGCTGCTGTTTTGCCACCCTACGCGACTCGGACTATTCTCTGCTCTGAATATGAAGTTCGTAGCCAGGAGATCTGCGAGTCTCGACTGGTCCTTAAGTCCGTTAGTTTTAGATACGTCCGAGTTGCGGCAACAGAGGCTGTCGTCAAATTGTTGTCGTGACCGGTCGTCGTGACGTCAGACCTGCGTCGCGTCTGTTTGTGACGTTTACAACAGCCGGTAGTGCGCAGGTGCAAGAGCGTCTCCCGGAAGCCGATGTTGACGATGCAGTAGAGCACCACGTGACTAGCCATGTTGAGCGTCTGCAACAGAAAATTAATATGTCAAATAACAGGCGTATGTTTGTTACTGCACAGGTTGTGTGTTCAGCGTTGGACATCATGTTTAGGCTTTCTAGAAACCATTAAATGACGGACGAAAATAATTTACATTTAACTTCTTGCCGTCCTACTGTGAAATCGTTTATATATATATATATATATATATAATATGTGTGTGTTATACTTTGACATGATCTCGAAAAAAGGGTTCAAATGGGAACCAAACATTCACCCATTAATTTCCCATGATAACATGTAATGACACAACACGTTATGGGGCCTATAGGAATTACGTTATATTGTCAAAGGAAGCTGTGGTCGAATGGTTCCCTATAATACTTGCTGTTAAGCATACAATGAAGCACAAAACGCATGGTACGAGATAACGGCAAGACGGTTTGACTACAAAGTGTTGCAGAATTTGAACTAATCGGTAAGACATGGTTTAACTTTTACTACGAATCAGCGTTGATTTCCCCAGATGCATAAAAGCAACAAAACATGTCCCCCACCGGCCGAGAGCCACAGCTACAGGCCGCTAACTGTGGTTTACTGCGTGTCCCAAGTGAGTTGCGACATTCACCTTTATCGCAACTCACGATTCCCGAATAGATTTTGTATCGAATTGTTCGTTTGCACTGCTTCAAACGCTGGTTTTTCTTTGTGAAAAAACTAAGATCAATGCAAAGGGTAATGCAATGAAAAGTTTGAACATCACACTTCAAGATAAAATCTCACATCATAATTTTATACGTCAATAGAAGAAGAACAAAACTACGACAAGCGACAATATACATCATGAAACTAAATTGGATACGGGCAGGTCATTGAGTCAGATTGAAGAGAACCTTTAGAAGAATTGAATTGCAATGCAGAACATAGCATAGGACCGGAAGCAGAAAAGAGACTATGGCACAATGGTATCATTAACTATGCAGTAACACTTTGGACAAGAACTGCCACAGACAGAAAAAGATGGACAGGTACAGAAGTGGACTACATTCTGTAGTGGGTGAACAAGGTATGGGTGAAAGCTGCACATTTTAACAAGACTGTCTCCCAAACAACAAACTCCCGGGGACCGCCTCGTTCTTATGAGCTCATACGCCCGATTTTGCTCTTTAGAATCGATTTCGCTCTTTAACAGTGAACGTCTATGCCGACAACAATGGGGGCGCGCGATAATGTAGTGGTTAGCACATCCGCCTGACATGCCGGCGCCCCGAGTTCAATACCCGGACCGGGCAGGTATGGTATATTTGATGTAAAAACCTGGCTCTCAACATTGGGGACTGTGTATCCCTCGTGAATCGGAGATCACGTTAATGTCGGTCCCGTCTCAATTTGGGACGTAAAAGAACCACTGAGGACGACAAGCACCCTGGCGGTGACCACCCTCAGTGCCAGCATAGAAAGGTTGTCTTGGCGATAATGTTCTGAAAAAGGCTGGCTAGTTGAATGAGACCTCATAAGATCATAACATTGTAACCACAATATATACAGACTAGTCAGTTAATAGAACGTTGCCGAGTGCTGGAAACAATTAGGAAACTAGGAAACTAGGAAACTGTCAGTCAACAGGTGCGCCACCGGGACACTTCCGCCGCCATAGCATAATTGTGACCCGGTGATACAGCGGTGGGTTTTTATCTCTGAAAATGCTCTTTAAATTTGGCAACGGTTTATGTTTAATGACGGATTTTCCTTTCGAGCCCGTTATCTCAGTGAAACGACCACCAGACACCAACCAGACAAGCAAGTCATTGACTTATAGTGTCACACGCACCTACAAAGAGATTGGTACAGTGGAGAACGAGAGCGAAAGATAGAATGGAGGGTAGACGGTTGGCAGCGACAGCAGTGCAAGAAGAGTGATGGGACGAACAATAACACAGAAATCGAAAACCACAACGAGGAGAGCCTCATCACTGACATACAGGGAAGACAGTAGTCGAGAACCAGTATCGAGGCCAGCCTCATTTCTGACATACAGGGAAGATAGTAGTCGAGAACCAGTATCGAGGCCAGCCTCACCCCGACATACAGGGAAGACAGTAGTCGAGAACCAGTATCGAGGCCAGCCTCATTTCTGACATACAGGGAAGATAGTAGTCGAGAACCAGTATCGAGGCCAGCCTCACCCCTGACATACAGGGAAGACAGTAGTCGAGAACCAGTATCGAGGCCAGCCTCATTTCTGACATACAGGGAAGACAGTAGTCGAGGACCATTATCGAGGCCAGCCTCACCCCTTACACACAGGGAAGACAGTAGTCGAGAACCAGTATCAAGGCCAGCCTCATTTCTGACATACAGGGAAGACAGTAGTCGAGGACCATTATCGAGGCCAGCCTCACCCCGACATACAGGGAAGGCAGTAGTCGAGAACCAGTATCGAGGCCAGCCTCATTTCTGACATACAGGGAAGACAGTAGTCGAGGACCATTATCGAGGCCAGCCTCACCCCTGACATACAGGGAAGACAGTAGTCGAGAACCAGTATCGAGGCCAGCCTCACCCCGACATACAGGGAAGGCAGTAGTCGAGAACCAGTATCGAGGCCAGCCTCATTTCTGACATACAGGGAAGACAGTAGTCGAGGACCATTATCGAGGCCAGCCTCACCCCTGACATACAGGGAAGACAGTAGTCGAGGACCATTATCGAGGCCAGCCTCACCCCTGACATACAGGGAAGACAGTAGTCGAGAACCAGTATCAAGGCCAGCCTCACCCCTGACATACAGAGAACGACGTCGAGAACAACAACAATAACGCACCTGCAGCACGTTTGTACAGACGATGGCCAACTCCATGCTGCGCTCGAAGGCTGGCGCGACGGCCGTGTCGTAGAAGACGAGGATCTCTGACGGCGACATGAAGACGACGTAAGCGAGTGTGAGGACGATTAGCGTGACGGTGATACGCGAGCTCTGGCGACTGTTAGCCGTGCAGTAGCGGGCACTCATCTTGCGCAGGCGGCTTGAGCGCTGGAGAGCGCGGATCAGGCACACGTTACAGAAGGCGAGCACGGCGACCGGCACGAAGTAGCCGATGATGGCCCAGATGTAGGTGAAGGTGAGCTTACGGGAGGCGTTCATCTGGAAGTCGCCGATGTCCAACACGTAGATGCTCGTCGAGTTGTCGACGCCGCCGCTCACGTGTACGCGGTATGTCCAAAGGAGCGGCGCCATGAAGGCGAACCACACGAAGAACGAGGTGAGCACGAAGCAGCGGGTGGCCGCCGTGCCGTGACAGAGGCGGGTCTTCAGCGGGTAGCAGATGGCGACGTACCTCGTCGCGGCGATCAGCACCGTCAGCCATGTGCTGGTGCGGATGAAGACGTTCTGGAAATACAGCCCGTATAGTTCGTAGTACATGATCAATGAGCGGCCCTCGAAGGCGCTCTGGAAGCCCTGACAGAAGGCACGTGGCAGCACGCCGAGGCAGAAGAGGATGTCGGACACGGCGAGGCCGGAGAGGATCACGAGCACCGTCTGTTCTCCGTTCTCCAGGAGTCGCTTGTTGTAGCGCCGCCGCAGAGCGACAAGGTTGAAGACATTGGCAAGCACGCCGAAGAAGCCGATCAAAGGGATGACGAAGCGGTTGAGGACGTACTCTGGGTTCTCGACGTAGGCGGGCGATGTGTGTGCGCCCGTCAAATTCATCCACGGCTCGACGACGTTGAAATCCATCCTCGGTGAGGTCCCTTCGCCCGCTTAGACCTCGCAGGCGTCTTCCCCGGGAACGGTCTCACAAGCTAACTGGTCGCCGGTGGTACTGCGCACGATGTCTCACAGCCGCGTGGCAGACATCGACGATCAGTCAATGTCTACGATACACCGACACATAAGATATGCCCAATTCTACCAGGCAATGTGCAGAGTTGTATACAGTCAACATTACATGTTTAGTGAATTTAGTAATTTTTGGTAAGATTACTTTCAGAAAAGTTGGACATAATACCATACATAGCAGTATACATCAATGTCGTCTATGATTTGATTCGTTGCCGTCAATTAAATATTGCTAATATGCTTTCCTTCTCTGTTTTCCATAGAAGGAACGAATATTAGCAACGTTAACAAATATGACAATCTACACATGCACACGCACAGACATATGCACAAACGCACACACACATGCAGAGAAAACAATTTGCCGACTGTCCGAAGAATTGACTGAGTGTCCAATGCACTGACTGTCTGACTGTCTGACTGAATGACTGACAGACTGACTGACTGACTGACTGACTGACTGACTGACTCACTCACTGACTCACTCACTCACTCACTCACTCACTCACTCACTCACTCACTCACTCACTCACTCACTCACTCACTCACACACTCACTCACTCACTCACTCACTCACTCATTCACACGTACTCACTTAATTCACTCATACTAAAGCTTGCATACACACACGTACACACACGCCCCCCACACACGCGCGCGCATACACACAAACACAAACACACGCACGCACACGCACACGCACACGCACACGCACACAAACACAAACACACACACACACACACACACACACACACACACACGCACACGTACACAGACACACGGACACACATGCACACGAATTCAGGCACGCGCAAACACGCATGCAAACGCACGCACGCGCGCACACACGCACACACGCAAACACACACTTTGTGCACTTATAGTATATCTTCGACAAGTTTTCCTTTTCTTTCTACATATAATAAACATATAATCGGTTTCTTACGGACTTACCTTGAAAGATTTGTATTAATCCGCGCTCCACTGATCGCCAGGACAATGCGTCACGCATTCCGGGCCTCCGACACGGTTCGATGCGTTCCGCGAGCATGCAGACGTGGCGGCTCCGACTACGTGAGCAGACAACAGACGGAAGGCACTGCCTAGAACGCAGCCGTGCAGCGCTGTGTCGCTTGCCAGAAATCTGGTCCCGACAGCCCACGACATCAAGTCTACATTACGGAGCGCTGACGGCCCGATCGATTTCGTGTAAATCACCGGGTCCGTCTCTGGGGCAGTCGTTAGAGGTCCTCGTGTCGAAGACACGCCTCGTTTCTTGGCTGCTACCAGCAATCCGCTGTTTGTGTTGTATAGACCACCGTGATTAGAGAAACGACGCAATATGCAGAAGCACCATTGCTGAGACAAACGTGAGAAGGAATTAAATAGTTTCCATAAGAGGACGCAACGACAGGACGGCATTGTCGCACTGCGTGTGTGCGTGCGTGCGTGCGTGTGCTTGCGTGTGCGTGCGTGTGCGCGTGTGTGTGCGTCGTGCGAGCCAGTGTTCATATGATTCTTGTGTGGTTAATTACATTACTCGAGCCAAGATTCTTGGCAAAAAACATAATTCGAATCAGTTGTATTTGATGACAACTGTAGTCAATTCAATTGCTTCTAGCTAGGTGTCACATTTTAGCCAACTATCTCATCACACGACAAAGCTTTTAAATAAGGAAGAAACAACTTTGGAAAGGAAACCGTACAGAAGTGTTTGTGTGCCTGATTAATCACACAGTGCAGACAACGAACGTCTCTTGCCCTCTAAAGCCGTGTCACTAAAACAGACATACTATATCCGGTAATGCGAAGGTTGATAGTGCGTAGCCCTGTTCTTCCACAACGAACTGAAACCTGTATTATGCGGAGAAATAGCAAGTAGCAATATATCATCCAAACACTTGTCCTGCACTAGGCACCGAAGTTTGGTCTTGGCGTGATACATCGCAGAGATTTCTGATTGAGAATTCTGACGATCTGCTGTTTAAAAATAAAAGTCAGGTTCATTATGTCACGATATATATTTTCGCCGGTTTTTTGTGTGGAGATTAGCAAACCAATACATTTTGGAAACGGCTTGGCATGAGGAACCCGATAATTCAAAGTTTGTTATATTTGTACTTTTCCAATATCCACCATTTTTAAAGATGGCGGTCGTTAACACAAATGTCACGAAATGTTAACAACTACATCACATAGAGCCATAAAGTTTATGCTTTTGAATAGCTGGGTGGATAGCGATTTCAACATTGTTACATTTGACCTTCGGCGACATTCATATATCCGTCATATATAAAGATGGCGTCCGTCAAAACCTATTATTTCAATATTTTAAGAACTACATAACCTAGAGCCATACAGTTGACGTCAAAATGCAAGATTTTTAGATGCGGGGATTTCAAATATATTACTGTTGACCTTCGTTGTCTTTCAGGTATACGTCATTTTGAAATATGGCACCCGAGAAAGCCTGTTATTACCATATCTTAAGATATACATATCCTAGAACCATGAAGTGTATGTCAAAACATGAGTGGGTTTCTGGATCCGTCAGTTTTAAAGGTGTTATTTAAATATTGTGAAACGGGCAAAATCACTTCAAACATTAAATTATTGACGTTGCCATGACGCCAATCCCCTAAAATCCACACCAAGAATTCCCAAACAGTCCACACATCCCGCTGACATCCGTCTTGTCTGCACATCATTGTTCAGCGCAGGTTAGCTTTTAAACACCGACACCATCCACTGCAGCATTTCATGTAGCCGCACATGATGGTTGGCCATAAGAAAAACAAGAATTATTTAAAGAAAACTAAGGATCTGTCTGGTCTGATCAAATGGTGCATTGCTTCCGTACACTGACAAATCCAATTAATCCACCTCAACGAGAAGTTGGCATAATCAGAAATGTATCATGCGTGAAACCAGCCGCATTCGTTCTCTACAAAAGTATGTCAGTCAATTGCAACAGACGGAGGTGGATTCAACTCAACTGAAGCTGACAGGAACGACCATAGTAGCAAAATCACAGTGGTCAATGACATGGTCCAAAAAACTGACGATGAAAGCCGCTACAATAGTGACAATCAAGAATCTTAGTAAACGCGTTAATGTCCAAGTGATGTCTTTAATGATAGGCTATCATGAAATTATTCTTGTGTTTGATGTCTATTAAGGTTGATTCACTCAAATGAGAGAGAACCGACGACAATGGCATGATCCAGTTTATTACCAGACTAATACAAGCATCCAGCATATTACCGTGAAGCGGTTCCTTTCACATGATAAACAAAAACTGATTTGAAAGACTACCTGGTAAAGCAAGTAACTGAGAAGAATGATTTGTTAAAGCTGACAATCGTGTTTGCGTCGGAACGAAACAAATACAATAGCAATTTGTGGTTTGACGACATTAATCACGAAAAAACTGACACTCAGTCGTGACATCACATACACGCCCTCGTGCCGCACAACTGACGTTCTTCTTGTCAGACGGTATGATATACTCCACAGAACCACGTCAATCCCAATGAAATCGGGAAATGTATTGTGTTGTATTTATTGTATGTATTCAGGTTTCAACAGGTGCAGCGGGTCAAGTAACAGAACTGTTAACAGAAAGAATACATATAAATAATGAAACAATAAAAAACTATAAGAACAATAAGAACAACGGGGACATAAAACACAATATCAACATCAATATAACAGGCAAAGATCCATTATCCATTATACATCACAACATTTTTGAATTGATGATTTAAAAGTTTCAGCTCCTGAAAATATATCACAAGTTGGATCACTTAATAAAAACAGAATGTTGAAAGATGTCATGCGTCTATTCAAAACAAAATATTTCCTAATGTCGATTCTGCTATCGGAAACTGCAAAATGGGTGTAGTTTCGTAGAGATCTTGAAGGACAAGGACATTTGATGCTTCCTACCAGATAGGACAAGTCTACTTGAGAGTGCACACACTTGTGTAAAAAATCAGATCTGCAACTTGCCTATACGATGTTGAAGGAAAGGTAGTCTAAAATGATGGTAACGCGCACGATAACTGTTAGAGGAATACTGTATTTTGAATTTTTAACAGAGATATTTAATGATTTTAACTCGTTCGATTTTGTCCATAAATGTCATAACACAGCTAATCTGGAAAAATATATAAATTATTATGTTATCAGCGATTACATGACATCCGGTCGTGTATCCTAGCAACGGCCTTTGGCGGGTTAAACACAACAATTGCCAGAAGGCTCGTCAGTGTCTATTGCAATCAAACGAGGGAACCAGGCCACTAGTTTTCCAGCTGCACATCTTTGGCTGTCGCACACAGTTGTGTAAAAAAGAAGAGAACTTGTATGTTACTGTCAGGCGTTAGAGATGTCGTTTCGGTTCCATGGTAAACAATACACAGCATTCGATTATGTATAGCCAAGATGGCTGATCATCTTGACGACCGGACACCAAATAATGGTAATGACGTACGACTAATGGACTCAATAAGGCAATGGCTCCGAACGCATTCCATACACTCTCCGGGGGCAGATAACACTGGGAGGTTCTCTTGAATAGACAAAACAACCTTGCTGCACGTTTACATCAGAACACAAAGTGGTGTCATCAGAGCCCTCGATTTGCTTGCTCATGCCGACGATGTGACAAAAAATAAGTTTTCGACAGTGGCAACATTCGTATGTACTGCAACGGGAATCCTGATCGACAGATTCGCGCTGCTACGATGGTATTTGTTTTGCAAATACATGTTTGAAAGTAACACTATTTCACGTGTACATGGTGTACTCAAGCACCACATCCGGAAAGTCCACACCGAGGCCAGGGTAAGAGTTTACACCAGCATCGTTCGACATGAGTTACTGGATCCGCTGAAGAATTAATACAAGGACACAGGTGGTCAGACAAGGCCAATCACCATACATGTACTCCCAGGAACTACCACAGAGATGGTTAGATGTCAGTGCAAAGGCGATGGTTCATCTCAAAGGTGCTTCTGCAGGTCAAAGGACTTGGCATGAATACTGTGATAGTGCAGCACCGACTGCCATAATTATGGCGACTCTCGTATTAGAATGTTCACTGATCATAGCGGTAATGTTCTTTAAAGTTTCACCTCAGACTTATGGCTCTGCAAAGATTGTAAATCAAACATGACAGATATTTCAAGATGGCGGATATCTGAAAGTCAACGAAGGTCAAAAGTAGTATATTTGAAATCATCGGCAATTTAAAAAAAATCAAAATGGCCGCCTAACGCGCTTATGGGAAAATGGAAACATTGTTTTTTTTGGTTCCTCATGACGTTTCCTAAAATACATAGGTTTGTTAATTTCCACAAAAACAGTGACATGCATAGTGAATCTGACTAATATAAAAGTTGGGACTACCTACAGTTTTTGCGCTGATTCACGCAATGCCGGACATTAAACAGGCGTTTTGTTCCCTATAACGGCACAGTGTAATCAACATTTTGGGTTTCAACTTCACGGTAGAATTCTGGTGAACTGGTGAATGATACAATTCTCGTCTTGAACTTTGAAATGACAAAAACAGCTTTGGTTACCATAAAGCATCATATTCAACTTGTTCAAATGTTTGAAACTGTCTATCAGAACGCACAGCCGAATTGGAAACTTGCTATCTTTCGTATAAGCCACCAGCCGAATTATTCCATGACAAAAATCACAATGTTCGGAAACAAATCAAAGCCAACTGACTCGAAACGTTTCATCTCGTGTGCGTTTATACCGTCTGGATTCTAAAGTAGACAAGCGTGTACCGACTTAACTGAATATTCTGCTGTTTTTTGTTGTTGTTGCACATTTCAGTGTTTTATATGGGTCTCACAGGCCAACACTGTTGTCTTGTACGAGTATTGTGATATTGTATGTTTTGCGAATACAACATAAATACACTTCAAACATGTTTTTCTTGTTTCCAATCTTCTATAGTTGACTGTTAGTGTTTACAACAGTTATATATTAATTCGTAATACCATATATTGTCTCACTGTGATAATGATGCGTGAGGCGATTAAGTTAAACATTATATACATGTTTCATACGCACTCGATATAAGTTCTCATTTTCTTGCTTACATTTTCAAATGACAGGTATACAATTTTAAAAGTTAAAGGGGAATTATTGTACAATACATTACATTATTTTAAAATATGTTTGACAGCTAGGCCTCTTACACAGTTTGTTCACTTCTACACCCTTCTATTGGCATTACGTTCTGAAGTGGATTTGGATGAAACAAAGTGTTCGGGCGCGATTAATGTTTTCTGTTGTCATTTCATGATTAAATAACACGCATAGTTGTTCATTTTAAAACAAAACAAAACAAAACAGATGTCTATTAGCAACTCTGCTTGGCTTGATTCCCATATGCGGAAATGTCAATTTTTGAGCCTACAATTAAATATTGGACTCTCGATAAGCCAAAATTCCTTATCCATTTACCATCAGTTTTTTTGCTTTGAATAGAAATGTTGTTACATTTTGTTGCGTCATGTCCCTCGATGGTTTGACTGGCAAGTTTGAGGGGCTTATAATGAACGCCGTCGGCCCGTGGACAGGCGACGCGACGCCGTCACTCGCCCGTGACACCCGCCGCTGACACATGACAGGCACTTGCTTCTGTCACCCCGTTCAGGCTTGCGCGAGGGCCCGCGTCGTCTCATTGACAGCACCTGCTTGTAGCTGCCAGGCCACCCGGCGACGGAGATGACATCCAGGCGTCTCCCGCGACACTCGGGGCTCGCTGAATCACGACCGTCTGTTTGTTGACTGTCGTTCTGTCAACAAACACGTGTGCACACTGCGGTGTATGTTCATTATTTTTGATCGGATAATAATTAGCATAAATCGTATTTATAGCGCGTAGATTGATTTATGATTTCATATATTCGTATATTCATGAACTGTAAGCTGTCGAGTAAATCATGTCAAAGTACGTCGGCCGATGGATGCGCATGCTTGCGTGTGAGCGTACTTAGCCGCATGCAACGGTCGTACGCTACCTGGAAAAACACTCCTCTTATCAGCGTGTTTAATAGCGTGTAACAGATTCAATTAGTTTGGCACGTAACATTATCTCTTTATTGGATCGATATTGACGGGAAAGGAATTTCGTGTTATTGCATAAATAAAACTGTGGATTACTATGATTCATGTTCAAATTCACTAGCCGCATTTGTGTTCGCACGAATGCACGCACATATTTGCATGCCTACAATCATGCATGCATCCATGCGTCCATGCGTCCATGCGTCCATGCGTCCATGCATCCATGCATCCATGCATCCATGCATCCAAGCATCCATACATCCATGCATCCATGCATCCATCCATCCATCCATCCATCCATCCAACCATCCATCCGTGTGTTTGTGTGCGTGCGGTCGTATTTCTTGGCCGATCCGACCGCCATTGACGAAACCGCTAGTTTAACCTACGTAAAATTGCATTTCGACGATTTGTTTGCAACGTCGTGCGTATTTAAGTGACATAGAAAATTCGCCTAATGCGACAGATCCGTCAAACCATCAAAAATAGATGTCAAACACGTGAAGCGTTTGGACATTCCATCGTATATTTTGTTGGCATTCTGACCCCTAAGGTTTTTCTTTATGACAATAACACAACACAAATTGACAACTGAATGTTTGATCTAGCAGATGTCATGTCGCCGTAGTAATGTAATTCACGTATATATTACTTTTATCAGCAATGTTGGCACACGGGTGTCACGCGCATACTTTTGATTGCGATGTAGGCAAACCGCGAAGTATTGGATCCATCAATAACTATGCAAGACAAGTACGGTATCAGATTATCGTGCGAACACACACACACGCACACGCACACGCAAAGGCACATGCACACGCACGCACGCACGCACGCACGCCCACGCCCACGCCCACGCACGCACGCACGCACGCACGCACGCACGCACGCGCACGCGCACGCACGCACACGCACACGCACACGCACACGCACACGCACACGCACACGCACACGCACACGCACACGCACACGCACACGCACACGCACACGCACGCGCACGCACACGCACACGCACACGCACACGCACACGCACACGCACACGCACACGCACACGCACACGCACACGCACACGCACACGCACGCACGCACGCGCACGCGCACGCGCACGCGCACGCACGCACACGCACGCGCACGCGCACGCGCACGCACACGCACACGCACACGCACACGCACACGCACACGCACACGCACACGCACACGCACACGCACACGCACATGCACATGTACACGCACCCACACAGCGCTCATGCTATCCTACGACGAAACGAGAACGCGATTATCGCATTTCTTTGCCAATCCGAACGAAACTTTGCACCGCTATCCGGGGAGACATAACTACGGACATGTGTTGGTTTGAAACCGAGCCACTGTTTTAACATTCGTCAAATTACCGTTCAACGCCATGCGTGTGTACGTGACTTAGAACAATAGTATGTATAACACACAGAACGCTGTGAACAATTCTGCGTAAAAACTGAGCAGGGCAAGTATGATTACAAATTATCGCGCGAGCACACTAAGAGCCCGTGCTACCATACATAACTATGGGGAGGTTATCGCGCATAAAAGTGAGTTATGATAACTTGCGAAATGACGGACGTGGGACGTATCTGGAGCCGGTGTAATAAATATTTACAAAAATACTGTTTTTAAAAGCGATTCTCGTGTTGAGGCGCCGCAACGAGTGATTATTACAACAGGTCTGCAGCGTGTCGCTGCTATAATATCCGCTACAGCGATTGTAGCAAGAGATCAATACTGAACAAGCTTTCAGTACTTTGGGAAAACTTTACACCGATACATTGCATTAATACATCGGAACATCGCCGGGTCACCTCTCAAGTACATATATTCCCCAATAGAGCGTACAGTCATATATATTTCTGATTAGACACACGCACACGCACAGTGTGTATGCATGCGTTGGTACGTGTGTGCATGTGTGTGTTGTATGCGTGCGTGCGTGCGTGCGTGCGCGTGTGTGTGTGTGTTGTTCCTAACAAGTGGTGTGTCTGCGTATATCACAGTGGAGTCGTCACGTAAACACACGTGTCTAAATAAACGAGTAATGTAAATTCGACGCAATAATTGCGTTCTAGCCGAGATGAATACTCATTTCGTAATTATAAACTCTTGAGCGCACTCTAGAGTCGGACAGCACTGGAGATGTCGTCGACAACCTGTCGACCTTAGTCGAGACACACATCGTAGGAATGGCATCAATACTAAAAACGAACTTTAACGAACGAATACGTACACATGTACCTGCTACGAAACAAACGTAACCATTCATCTGCAACGAACAAACGAAAGAACGCGTACAAATATACCTGTAACGAACGAACACGCACCGAAATAATACGTGCACATACATTACATGCATCGGCAACGGAATAAAATTCGTGTAGATTAGATGTTTTAAATATTCACCTAGCTTACACCCACACATGGAGCAATAAGCCAAAGGCAACAATTACAACCATTGCAATATTTATAATTTAAACTCGTTCTCATGGACATTTAATTTCTGGTGTCGCCTCTGTTCTCCTATCTGTTATGATTTGTGTAACATCGGCAAGCCTTCCAAAGTTTGGAAAAAACATACTTTGTTATCCAAGCCTCGCTTTCGCTACGCAATGGCGCTCGCGTAAATAGAATCTATTACGGCATTGCATGCAGCAGATCTATGTATGTGTGTGTGTGTGTGTGTGTGGGGGGGGGTATGTATGTATGTATGTATGTATGTATGTATGTATGTATGTATGTATGTATGTATGTATGTATGTATGTATGTATGTATGTACGTGTGTATGTGTGTATGTGTGTATGTGTGTACGTGTGTACGTGTGTACGTGTGTATGTGTGTATGTGTGTATGTGTGTATGTGTGTATGTGTGTATGTGTGTATGTGTGTATGTGTGTATGTGTGTATGTGTGTATGTGTGTGTGTGGGTATGCACGTGTGCACGTGTGTACGTGTGTACGTGTGTACGTGTGTACGTGTGTATGTGTGTATGTGTGTATGTATGTGTGTGAGTGTCTGTGGGGGGTATGTACGTGTGTATGTGTGTATGTGTGTATGTGTGTATGTGTGTATGTGTGTATGTGTGTATGTGTGTATGTGTGTATGTGTGTATGTGTGTGTGTGTGTGTGCACGTATGTACGTGTGTACGTATGTACGTATGTACGTATGTACGTATGTACGTATGTACGTATGTACGTGTGTACGTATGTACGTGTGTACATGTGTACGTATGTACGTATGTACGTATGTACGTGTGTACGTGTGTACGTGTGTACGTGTGTATGTGTGTACGTGTGTACGTGTGTACGTGTGAACGTGTGTACGTGTGTACGTACGTATGTACGTATGTACGTATGTACGTATGTACGTATGTACGTATGTACGTATGTACGTATGTATGTATGTATATATGTGTGTATGTGTGTATGTGTGTATGTGTGTATGTGTGTATGTGTGTATGTGAGTATGTGTGTATGTGTGTATGTGTGTGTGTGTGTGTGTGTGTATGTGTGTATGTGTGTATGTACGTATGTACGTATGTACGTATGTACGTATGTACGTATGTACGTATGTACGTATGTACGTATGTACGTATGTACGTGTGTATGTACGTACGTACGTATGTAAGTATGTATGTATGTATGTATGTATGTATGTATGTATGTATGTATGCATGTATGTATGTATGTATGTATGTATGTATGTATATGTATGTATGTACGTGTGTACGTGTGTACGTGTATGTATGTACGTGTGTACGTGTGTATGTGTGTACGTGTCTATGTGTGAATGTGCGTATGTATGTATGTATGTATATATATGTACGTACGCACGTATGTATGTATGTATGTATGTATGTATGTATGTATGTATGTATGTATGTATGTATGTATGTATGTATGCATGTATGTATGTATGTATGTATGCATGTATGTACGTATGCTAGACGCAATTATATAATGTTAAAGTACTTACATTGATAAATTATAATAATTATTGTTCTAAAATATATATTTACGCAACACGAATACTTATAATGGAAACGGACACGTATGTATGTATATATGTACGTATGTATTACGTATGTATGTATGTATGTATGTATGTATGTATGTATGTATGTATGTATGTATGTATGTATGTATGCATGCATGTATGTATGTATGTATGTATGCATGTATGTACGTATGCTAGACGCAATTATATAATGTTAAAGTACTTACATTGATAAATTATAATAATTATTGTACTAAAATATATATTTACGCAACACGAATACTTATAATGGAAACGGATGTATGTATATATGTACGTATGTATGTATGTATGTATGTATGTATGTATGTATGTATGTATGTATGTATGTTTATGTATGTACGTCTGTATTATGTATGTATGTATTATGTATGTATGTATGTATATGTATGTATATGTACGTGTGTACGTGTGTATGTGTGTATGTGTGTATGTGTGTATGTGTGTATGTGTGTATGTGTGTATGTGTGTATGTGTGTATGTGTGTATGTGTGTATGTGTGAATGTGCGTATGTCTGTATGTATATATGTACGTATGTATGTATGTATGTATGTATGTATGTATGTATGTATGTATGTATGTATGTATGTATGTAAGTATGTATGTATGTATGCATGTATGTACGTATGCTAGACGCAATTATACAATGTTAAAGTACTTACATTGATAAATTATAATAATTATTGTACTAAAATATATATTTACGCAACACGAATATTTATAATGGAAACGGACACGTATGTATGTATATATGTACGTATGTACTACGTATGTATGTTTGTATGTATGTATGTATGTATGTATGTATGTATGTATGTATGTATGTATGTATGTATGTATGTATGTATGTATGTATGTATGTATGTATGTATGCATGCATGTATGTATGTATGTATGCATGTATGTACGTATGCTAGACGCAATTATACAATGTTGAAGTACTTACGTTGATAAATTATAATAACTATTGTACTAAAATATATATTTACGCGACACGAATACTTATATTGGAAACGGACACGGAACGACAATTGTTTAATCATGTATTAATTTTATTTGCCTCATCATCGCTAATAATTAGAACTAATCTCTGCAATGAGTTTGCGTTGTGTCGGCAGAAACGTGCACGTATTCAACACGCGGACGACACACAACAAAGAGCCGAACATGCCATGTTATTTTGCGCTGTTTCTTATGTGAATGTGCTTGGTCATGCATATATCATGTGGCGGGGTCTTGGCAGCAACGACGACTTGTTGTTTGATGTTCGTATTGACATGTGCACCTGGCGTCTTCTTTGTCGTCTAAGGTACGGTACAGAAGACGACACCCAGACATCGTTCAGACATGTTTATCTTTACGATGCCTGCTCAACGACGCTGCTGCTATTTGCTGCTGCCTATTGACATATTATCAACAACATGAAATAAATAAATAAATGTCACAATTATGCAATGCTTAGCGGTGCTTCAAGATGTCTTCACAATTCGCGTTGGTTAGTAGAAAACAATAACTAAATCTACTTCATCAGGTCCAAATGTTCGCAATAACAAAGATGACGACAAGCACGAAAATAAATCGACACAACAGTCGATGATAACAACAACAAGAAGAACAACAACAACATCAGTAGCAAGACAAACTCCCACAATAGTTACGACGACGACGACGACTACACGACAACGACGACTACGACGACGACGACGACGACGACGACGACGACGACGACGACGACGACGACGACGACGACGACGACGAAGACGACGACGACGAAGACGACGACGACGACGACGACGAAGACGACGACGACGACGACGACGACGACGACGAAGACGACGACGACGACGACGACGGCGACGGCGACGACGACGACGACGAAGACGACGACGAAGACGACGACGACGGAATACTAATGCTTGCAAAACACGTTTATAAGAGGGGATCTCTTATTAATATTATTATTGCTGTCTAACGCGGGTTGTACAGACCTTTTTACTGAATCCTGAATAGTGAATATAACAACTTATGATAAAATAAGTCACGTATACGACTTTCTTTGTAGTACTTCTGTGTGAACGTCAGACAGAGAACTTACGAAATGATGTTAGTGCAATACTGCGTGAATGGAAAATACAAACACAATTCAATACGGTGATGAGGAAGAATGATTATCGTGAACCAGTTGTGTTATGTTATTATCATCCTTTGAACACCAAAATGGACTTTGTCGAAGTTCTCGCATGAATCATAACTTTGAACTTCGTCGACGTTATCCCAACTGTAAGTTAAACTTTGTCGACGTTGTAATAGCAATCAATAGAGTAACAGAAGTTGTTAAAAAAATCAATGTTACTCATGGTAAGATGTTTTCATGTATGGACAATGACTTGTTATGGATAACCCGATTGCAGCTTATTTAAAAACTATTGTTCGACATGTTTTATTCATTTTAACACTATACTTAATATCCTTTACGTTGAAGCCTTATTCCACGCTGCATATCATGCACATAAGCAATTTGTTTGATGAAAACTAAATTCTGCATTTTTGCGATACCGGCATAAACATTCAAATTGTCCCAAACTGAAATGTTCCTAGCTCCGTGTAGGCATAAGGGACATTGTGGGTAAATATTAGCATCGTGTAGACATAGAACAAGTTTCTGTTGTGTTTACCAGAGGAACACCTGCATGAAACACATATAAACGCTATTTCTATCAGTTCAAACACACGTACTCAATAAAAGGTCATGAATAATTTATTATGTATGTAAGCGAAGATAACAACATCTGATGAGCTGCCAAGAATTGAACATTAACATGTAAACGAGTGAGAAAGTCCACATGTATATTCGATATCCGCCACTAAATACATTTCTGTTGGCGTAGACAGCTTGCTGCGAGATAAAAATCCGATACCAACATAGTAAGTACATCTAAAACTACTGCTCTAATATATAAACCCAACTAGCTAGAAAGACAAACATATATGTGGATACATGTATACAGCGACACAAGTGAGATGTGCCCAGTCATTGTTAAGTGAGTGCCAACGGACATATGTCAATTGAGATTATCAGCGTTACAGTCAGTTTTAAATCAATTGTTTTCAAGATGCTTCATTCGGACAGCCCGAAAAACCACAGAAGTGTCATTGTGCACAATATTCTGCGGTAGAACCCGCTTTGTAGAATGTTTGACGGTCTCCAGTTAAATCTGGATACGGCAGTGTGTAGGGTGTGTTTAGATAGTCAGAACGGTAGAGAAGAACTGAATATGGCAGAAGTGGCTGCGGCTTGATGATGCCGACGTGCTTTCTTATGGCCGACCTATTGCTCTCCTGCCACGACGGTTCATCGTCTCTCCTGCCATCGAGTGAGATCATTCTGTAGTAGTCGGCCACGCAGCGGTACGCCGCGCTCGTGTAGGCGTCGTCACCGGGGCTCGGTGTGACTCGGCGGTCTTCCTTCAAGAGGTTGTCGATCGTGAACGAACTCGAGAACTTCTGCTGGCGCCCGACCGGCCGGTCGTCGTGGTCGTTGTAGCGGTCGGCGAAAGGGGAAGACGACGGCGACATCGGGGACCGAGGACAATCACTGTCGTCGGCTGAGTCGGAGCGGCGAAGGAGTCGTCTCCGGCGACGACGGAACACCCCGTCGGCAAATGTGTACTCACTCGTTGGGTTGATGGTCCAGTAATTGTCCTTGCCCCACGGCCGCGCCGGGTCTCGCAGCACCTTCGTGAAGCACTCGTTTAGCGACAGGTTGTGTCTTATCGAGTTGCGCCAGCCTGTGTAGTCACCATTGAAGAAGTCGAACCTCTTCCGCAGATATTCGTTGATTTCCGACAGCGTCAGTTTCTTGGTCGGCGAGTCCTGGATCGCCATTGCGATGAGGGCGATATACGAATAGGGAGGCTTCGGATGCCGCTGGTACTGTTTCGCCTTGCGGGGTTTCGCCGGCTGATAGTCGTTGCGTTCCGCCGACATCTCCTCTCCCGAGGAACTGATTTTGGGGTAACTTTGGTTTACGCAAATAATCATCTCTGCCGTCATGCTGACTGTGGCCGTCTCGCTGTCGTTCTCTCTTATATACGCTCGACACTTGTACAAGTGTTGACACACGGGAGGGGGCTATCTCGAGTGCACGTGCCACGACGTCGGTCGCTTCACCTGTCTTGGCCACTTGTGCATCTAATTATTACTTCTCAAGCACGGGCCACTTATCCGACAGTCACCAGTCGATTTCTTACAAACTAAGTACGTAGGACTGAGCAAGCTATGGCCGAATCCTTCTTCAAGAATTCAAATCCGTTCTGATAGTTATTCGTCTATATTGCAAGCTTCTTATTTTGATCTACTTTCGTTTAGTTGATGTTATTCTGTAAACGGATGCATTTTAAATTTATAACTATTACTGTCCACAAACCAGCTGTTGCGCCATATGAGTTGCCTAATGCTTAAGGTTGTTTAGTGTAAAATACTAGTTATGTTTCTAATATAAAATAACGCATACATTCAGAATAGGATACACGTAATCGTTATGACGCGATTACTATAATTACTGATAGGTACCCGTCACTATAGCTCCATGTTTTGATTCAGTTTCGTTCAGTTGGTGTTATTCTATAAATGAATGTAATTTAGATCATACCAAAACCGTCCACAAACCAACTGTTGCACCAAATGTGTTTTATGCTTAAAGAAGTTTAATATAAAGTACTAGTTATGTTTCCAACCTAAAGTATCAATATATTCAGAATACGATATATAATATCAATCAATTGATATAATTTCTGAATTTCGGGAATTCTTTGTAAAATTCATCAAAACATTTGATCTTGTGGTAAAAAACTGCGTCACTAACAACACACGTCCGCGTGTAACACCGACAGACCAACCGTGTTTACATCACCTGCTCACGTCTCAAAATACGTGTAGGGTCTATCTACGCCAAGTTAAACAGATGAACTAACTTGTGTATGTTTCGATATGTGTAATACATTTATAGAAACGTAAACATCTACAGACGAGTGGCTGTGCAGTTTGATTGTAATGTAACAACCATGTGATCATATAATGCGAAATGTTTATTGACGTGTTCACATCATCCTTTAAAGCCGGGAAAGTTGACTTACAAAAACATGTTGGCAAAGACTATTAGGATAGAACTCGGGTGTCTGATGCATCAACTCGCGTTACAATACCGATCGCAGACCTATGTCTCCCAGTGTTCTGTATGCAAGCTTAACGGAATAATGCATAGTTATCGATAAAGAAACGATTTTCTATAAACATTGATTTCTTATCAACCAGCACATTGTATAATTGTTTAACGTGAACCAATCAATCTCCTGCTTCCAAGTGTTGTGTACATATGGTCTATACTGCCCATGTCAAGGTAATAACGGAGTCATATCGCGGGCACACACACGCACACGCACACGCACACGCACGCGCACGCGCACGCGCACGCGCACGCGCACGCACACGCACACATACACTCACTCACACACACACACACACGCACGCGCGCACACACACACACACACACACACGTAAAATACACGCTTACTTACGCATGAATGACATCACACTTATGCAAAAGGCACATATTTGTTTTTACCAATATCCGCACACAATACTCAACACACCATCAACCGCACGCACATTCATAGAGACGCACATACATATGCACGCACACACGCTCGCATTCACGCACGAACGAAAGCATGCACGCACGCACGCAAACATTTTTTTATTACACATATAAAAATCACACATTCATCATATGCGTGTCATTATTTTATTATTTAGTTCTCGTGGTTTTATTAACACGATATTGTGCAGAATAAAAAGTCTAATAAATCAATAACTCATCATTATGAAATCGTACTCTGCGGGTACCGTACATATAATTCAAGGCCGTCCGAGAGTATACTAAACTCGACTTATTACAACGTGTATAAACCGTCTCGAAATAAGTCGTGTGAATTTGAGTGTGGCCCACACCTTGATGTCAGGGGTGGACTGTGGAAGCGTGCACACTCCTCATTACTTGACGCGTCACGAAGGCTGTTCAAGCGTTAAGTATCGACAGGTGTTCAAGCACGACATTGTGGACTTCCTTTCAACAACACAATACCATCCACTCGTTATCAATATACTCTAGTCAATTAGTTCCAGCCCACATTACAAATATATGTTTGGACTCATATATTCGTGTCTGAGTCTGAAAACGACTTACTGACTGACATGCTGACAGATTGATTGACTGACTGATATACCTAATGACAGATTGGCCATTGAGCGACTAACTGATTGGGAGATTAATTGATTGATTGGTCGATCGACTGTTCGAGTGACAGTTCCGGTGCTGAGAAGTATATGCGAACGTGCTTATCGTGAACACTCGGCTGAGACGCTTACATAAGCACTCTGATGGGTGTGACGGTTGTTAACAACAGTTATTTCAACATATGTTGATAATTGAGTAAGTAGATATGTAAATAATTAGCACTTCTGAATAAGAGATAAATACAGACCTTCATGTTCAATTAAATTATTTCACGATCACGATATTATATCACGATTATCCTCGTACACAAACGCAAATAAAAAACGTTTAAGACATTTCTCATATACACTTTATAATTCTCAGTTTACCAAATTCGTTTTTAGACTTTACCTTTTACGTGGTTATATATATATATATATATATACATATATATATATATAATATCATGTATACAAAACCAAATAATTTACCAGCAAAAGTTCTCTGACCTGTAGTGTTAAAACTATGTTTTATTTTGTGAATTGGTTAACTAAACTGCTGGATATTTATAGTTTACTGGCGTGAAATGTAAACTACAAGTGCACCTACATATTTTGCTATTTTGCTACAATAGCCCCGATGACATTTCTAACGAAACATCCACAGTTGATGTGTTATGGTCCTCGTTCTCCCTGTAGCCCGGGGTGTGGCCAGCGTCAATACTGCGTCTTAGCAGAAAATAAAAATACAGGTTATGTTGATTAGTGGATCATACGCCGGTTGATATAAGTTTCTTTTCGGAATGGACGAGCGAGCTCAGAAAGACTGGTGGGAGGGGAAAACAAGAGTGCTCGGCGCATCTCTTCCCAGTTCGTATGTTCCAGAATATCATCTTCAGGATATTGACTAAGCAGATAAAATATGGAGTAGCATTTAACATTTTAATTTACACACTGCTTAATGTCAAAATATCAATAACGCGAAATAGTGTATTCATTATAATACAGCGCCAGGGAAGAAGAAGAAGAAGAAGAAGAAATGTTTGTTTGTTTGACCCAGACATTTCAACTAATACAGACGATACATCCATGTAAAAAATAAAAAATAATACAAATATATAACCTTATGGTAAACATGGTATAATGTATGATAAATAACAATAAGTAGGGTCAGGAGACTCCTCTAAGACAATGGTAGTCGCTATCGAAGAGCCACCTTTTGTAATAAAACTTTAGCTGAATCAATACATCACCTAATCAAATTCTTCCAATAAAAGAAGAAGACAAAACCGATAGTATGTATGCATGTGTGTAATGTGAGCAAGCTTACATGATTAATGTGTTTGTCGTTAAGGCACTGTTTTGTACTGTATCAAGTTGACAGGTGGTTGTCGGTTCTTAATTTTGCATACATATATAGCATTTTTGCCTTGTGCATGTTACTTGATAAATTTGTTATTGTAAAAAATAAAGTTTAACATACGTGGCAAATCCTTGTGAACTACGTGTACAGGGACTGTACAAATTGTCCTGCACAGCGCATGAAATTGAACTAAGATCAGTAGATTAGTTTGTATCGGAGATTTTGATCTGCGTTTAAGGAAAACATTGTGCATGGTCAATTTTTTGTGTGACGGTGAAGTGGCATCTACAAGCATCATCTTGTCGTCTCCCAGGTCTTCATGCGACGAGTGGACATCCTAAAAATGACAGAGAACATCACCAAAGTATACAACTTACGTTTACTTACCACGACATCCATAAGATAAGTTACCCCTCTTATGCAAACACTTACCAACTTAGCATATTCGTGGAAAAATATGTTGATTTTGTAAGCGGTTGTTTTGGTAAGACGCCCTAATAACAAATGACGGCATATGCTATTATGTTCTGTTCAACTGGATGACGAAGCCAGTTTGTTGAACATGGGTCACGTTCCGCATTCACAGAAACAATAAGTTGCCACCGAAATTATCATCTAGGCGTAAATTGAAGTTGATGTGGGAAATGAGTATGAAGCAAGGTACACAATAACTGTGAGTTAAATAGCAAAACATCAGAAGTTGATAATGAATGTTATTGGATCATGGGCTAATAAAGACTTTGGTAATATGTTGTCCGAACTGTAGCTGATAAATATGATAACTATGTAAAGCTAATGAATGATAGATGATAGACGAGAAAGGAGGGTGTGTGGAGTTTTTACAAATGTTTACAAAGGTGGTGCAATTCGATTACTAATGCCGGACACTACATTTGCAGGGGCTAAAGTTTGACTACTTGGGACATATAAATACAAAACCTGAAATAATAGTTAAGAAAATAGAGAAGACGAAAAGTGCAAGAAAGAAGCAATATACAAAACTGGTGACAAGGTAAGTTCTTATATAGTGCGATAAACGTCTGCTCTAAGCGTTTTACCCTTCACCGCCTGGCAGACCTGTTACTTTGAACACCAAATGGAAATATCTGGGAAGCATTCAACCACGTTGCAATTTCTGCGTGAAGACTATTCGTTCACACATATCGACCACTGCCGAACAAAATTTGAGAAGCATCGAAACCGAAGTAAGATAATTCGAATCTGAACTAGTAGGCCTACAACCGATAATTATTTTAAGCTGTCTCTTTGAAACATGGATTAATATTATTAGGATGAAGAAAAATAAAAAATACCGGTTGCGTAAACGCTGCGTTACTTCTAGCAAATTTATAGCATACATTTACTTATAAGTTAGTCTATACGTAAATTACGTTTTTCTTGATCACTGAAGTCACGCTCTTATTCTAGTAATAAACAACAGACAACAGAATATATATAAAACAAAGACCTGTGGTATGCTTCAAAATATTAGCGTACATTGGAAGAGATCTAAGTGATTTAGTCGTCACCAAATACACACACACACACACACACACACACACACACACACACACACACACACACACACACACACACACACACACACACACACACACACACACACACACACATATATATATATATATACATATACATATATATATATATACAGGGGTGTATATACATATATATATATATGACGACTAAATCACTTAGATCTCTTCCAATGTACGCTATTATTAAGTACTGTAGAAGTCAACAATGTGTTCGCATATATATATATATATATATGAACACACAATTGACTTATACAGTACTTAATAATTATGTCATGTATAAATGGACATCATTGTCCATGTCACCTTTGGCGCTGTCGACGTGTCACCTCTTACCCCGTTCACCCGTCCCTCACAGTGGCAAGTGTCTGCTGAATGCATCGAGTGGACATCCTCCAGAATGACAGAGAACATCGATCAAGTATACACCGTGCGTTTACTTAGGACGACACCCCCGAGAGGACCAAGCTCCGTTGGGCAAACAATCACCGGGTAAAGACTCGGGGGGAATCTATTTGTTCAGTGAACGATTGGTGTGGCGACGACTACCCTGCAAGGGCAACTATCGCTGTCAGTTTTACTATTGCGATAGTATTCCACTAACTTCATTGCTATTGCGATGGTATTGTGATAGTGTATACAACGACCAATCAGGAGAGCAGTTCCAAGCCATAATTAATGGTCGGCATTGCAGGTTGTTGATTCAAAATGGTGAATTCGTAAAAGAGGCTGCACTAGTAACTGTCATAACAAAAGTAACTCATATTACACTGAACCATTTATGGAAAATATGCCTCTTTATATGTACATTAAGAAACTATAACTTAATTTTTATAAATCAAACGTTTATTTTTGGACACGCTACAACCTCATTTGTACACTTTTTGGGACATTAGTTCTTCATAATGACACAACATATCATTGTTGATTTGTTTATTCAATTGTCATTAACCGTAACAATGTGTAGTTCAAGTGTAGGCCGTAGAATATTCAATAGACGAAAACTATTGAGGTTAAACATACAATTAATAGATAAGCATCGTCATTTATATGCGAAATCCGGAAAGTTGAATCGATCTGTGAAGAAGAAGAATTTCTTTTAATTGACCTGGCAGATATTTCAAGTAACACAAATGATACATCCATGTCAAATTATAATTTTAAATAGTGCAAGTTATAGACTTATGATAAACTATTACAAAAAGTAGGGATCAGGAGACACTTCTAAAGCGTTGATAGTCGCTGTCGAGGAGCCACCTAATAAACCAACATTAAACTAAATAGCAGGTGACTGGACATGTATGTTTATAATGACACTTTCTTAATAAGTACCGATATTTCTTTTTATTCTAAATTTATAAAATTAAACGACATATGTTACAATGAGTTTTTTTGTTATGTCCTCGTCTAAACTTTCGCATGGGAGCGGTGCATAATGCATGTTAATTCGGAATTTCACGAGTTTAGTTGGGCGAAACGAAAATCGAATTGCTGGGCCTTAATTTGGTACGTTTGGATTGGTGAAGTATTCCTTAATATGTTTTTCTTCTTCTGATGTTTTTCATTTTATATAATGAAATACGATTTTGATGATGCGTCTCTTTTGTGTTATGGCTGTTGTGTTCAATTAAGTTAAGATTAATAGTTGTGCTATATTTCCGAAACATTTCTAAAAGACAAAGAGGTGGACTCCTATATTGTGAAAATCGACGCATTGACTGTAATGATAAAACACGTAGCGCCAGTAGGTCAAGGTCTGCCCATCTATCCCTGACCTGGCCATCGACCTTAAGAAAAGTGATCATTTCCTGGGTGGTTCAAATAACACCAGGTAGAATAAATAGGATCAAGGGAGACATCGTCTCCGAAATAGGTGACAATTACCTCGCTATCGATACAGTCGGACGCTGCCATACGATCAGTTATTTCGTATCGACAATGGTCGTCATTCGGCCCACGGATATTACACGCAGAGAAAACAAGCAATTGACGGTTTCAACGACATATTGCTGTTTGTACACGAAATAAATCAATAATCACGTGTTTATAGTACGCCGGGCTATCAAGACGTAACCTTACCCATTCATGTTTGCTATTGGTTCTTTTCGCTAGCGCAAGGCGGCGCGAGCGACAGTTCATTCATGAAACCGATGGCGGTCGTTGCTGGTCGAGGGTTGTGTGCTTTATATAATTCTACGCAAGTTGATTCAGGAATCGTAAAGCCGAGTTCCACGTGTGTCAACAACCGCTACGAGGGTTTGGAGAAGCGTCGCCCGTGACCCGAATCCTCTATGTCGCACTTGAGCTCCTGTTTGACTTTGCAGAGTCCTCCAGCCGAGTGTCACAACAGGCAATTTCGGGCTAGTGTGTTTACCCTTTAACTCGATAGATATGTTTACAGGCTGCGCAGTAATTGATTTAGTCCAGAATGTCACCCACTCCACGAGAGCGATGCACTCCGCACC